>ML677341.1:4011461-4087524 GCA_007922305.1 Dermatemys mawii
ATGTTCCACTCTATGCATCTGGTGAAGTGGGTTCTAGCCCACGAAAGCTTATGCCCAAATACATTGGTTAGTCTCTAAGGTGCCACAAGGACTCCTCGTTCTTTTTGTGGATACAAACTAACATGGCTACTACTCTGAAACCTATAAATCTACAGTAACTCCACTGACTTCATTGCTATTTATTAGGCCCGATTTTTCCCTGATACCAGTGTCAATCAGGAATAACTCCTCTGAAATCAATGAGCCATGTTTTACTCTTTAGAAATTTAGAGTCATTTCACTGAAATAATGTATTCATTGGTCTTGATTCTGGGCAGAGCTGGGTGAAATTTTTTAGACAAAACTGTTTTTCAAAGCGAAATGCAGATTTGGTTGAGAAAAAACATTTCAGGAATTCGTGTCAGATTCACCACTTTTTTTTTTGACAAAACCAAAGTTTTTGAAAAAGTGAAAATGTTTTTACTTTTTGATTCAAAAAACTTTTCATTTCAAATTTTCATTATTTTTAAAAATGTTTTAAAAGGTGAAAATGAAATAAACCATTTTGTTTTGGCTCAAATCATACATTTTGTTTGATCCAAATTTTTAAAAAATCAACTTTTGTGTTCATTTCAGATCAGTTCATAAGAATTTGTTTTTTTCTTTTCAGTTCAGCCACAGAATAAAAAAAAGAAATATGCACACGGCTCTAATTCTGATGTCACATCCTTATAATCAGGAGATACTTCACTGGAGTCAGTGATATTACACAGGAGTATAACTGGGTTGGATTGTAAGCACTTTAGGAGCAGAGACTGTCTTTCCCCCTTCCCATCCCTTACTGCCCCCCCCCCCCCGTGTTTGTAGAGTGCCTAGCAAAATGGTTCATGACTGGCACTTCTCAGTGCTACTGCAATATAAATAAATAATAATAATGAGATTGGAATCAAGCCTGATAAATGGCACTGAGGCCAATAGCGTGGCTCTCGATTTACTCCATCGTTACCAAGAGCAGGATTTGACCCACATGCTCAGATGTTTATCTGTGGATAATTATGTCCAGTAGTTACCGGGTGTATGTTGGCACTTACAGCCCATCCTGCCGCTTGCCCAGTGTCCAGTTTAGCCCTCCCAGAGGCCCATCCGCAGCACTCCCTAGCAGGCACTTCAAGATACCGAAGAGCAGATCATTAATGCAGGGAGGAGCTGGAGCTGAGATGCTAAGTGAGGACAAAGCTCTCATTGTGTGCTGTTCTGCACGGGGCCTTCCTGCCTTGTGTAAAGCACCTTTCCCATGATTAGGGGGGTGGCAGGCTGTCAAGGTTTCCTCTTTGCTGTATTGATTCTTCAGGCTGCCTTCAGAGAACGGTTCTGAAGCATCGTCTGGGCTTTTGGCCATTCCCAGCAAGTTAGCTGGGAGGCTGGAGTATACTTTTTGGCAATGCCTTGGGCTGTCTTGTCTCCTCTTTTCCTCCTGCTGGAGTTGGAACACTCTGTGCTCTTTCTGATGTGGTTTCAGAGTCCAGAGCTTTAACCTACAAGTTGGACTTCATGCTGCAAGGCATGTGTGGAAACACAATACCCCAGTGTCCTCCTCTCTGCACTAGTTCCCCATGCAATGGTGAGTCCAGTTCCATGTCTCTGTCTTGGTATTCAAAGCCCTGTATGGGACTGGCCCTGGTTACCAGTGGGGTCACCTCTCCCTCTGACACCCTGATCTCCCATGCCAGCTACACTCCACCATAACTACGAAACTAACAACCACTTGGGGGAGGCTTGTGAGAATAGGAGACAGAACCTTTGCATGGGCTGGACATGGACTGTTGAGCTCTCTTCTGCCAGAGGGAAGAATAGCAATAGACCTCACCACTTTCACAGTGAAGGCTCCTGTTCGGCAAGACACCCAACCGTGAGCTTAACTTTAAGCATGTGCTGAAGTGCTTTGCTGAATTAGAATCTAAATGCAATCTCCAATTTTTTTTGGCATGTTCTTCCTTCCCCCAACAATTTATTTGCACTCAAACACACACAGTCTACCCTTCAGAAGTAGACCACAACCTGTTAACACAATTTTCAAGGTGCAAAGCTGTAGCTGCACTACATGCTAAGTGATGCTTCAAATCATGTGAGTGATGCTGATCTTTGAAAACTACTTGTTTTCCTAAGCTTGGTCCACACTGGGGAGTGGGTGGGTCGACCAAAGATACAAAACTTCAACTCCGTGAATAACGTAGCTGAAGTCAGCGCATCTTAGGCCGACTTACCTGCCGTCCTCACAGTGGCAGCGGTCAGCAGTGGGCTCCCCCGTCGACTCTGCCTTGCGCCTTTTGGCGAGCTGGAGTTCTGGAGTCGATGGGAGCGCCTTTGGGGATCGATTTATCGCATCTACATACCCCTAGTCTAGCGAAGGTCTGTGTCATCTGTTGCTTGCTGCATGGTCGAGCCAGCTCTCTAGGTAAATCCGGTGGTGCTTTTAGGCCTTGTGCATATGAAAGAAGTTGCACTGGTTTAACTATACTGATTATACAATTCTATCAATATAAAACTATATCGATTATAAACCCCCAGTGTAGATGCACAAAAATAATCCCCAGTTAGATCGGTAGTTTAATTTGGCAATTTACCAGTGCATTTAAACCAATTTAGTGAAATAGGGCTAATTTTTCTTGACTAGACAAAGCCTTCCAGTAGCTGGCTAGCATCACCACTGACCCTAACTCTCTGGTCCTAGAACCTAGCACTCATCTCCAGCTGTGCAACAGAATCTGTACTCTTTGTGTACACTACGTGCAGGATCCTGGTGGTGGATGCCAAACAATCCCCATTGACTTGTTCTGTTTGTTTACAACGTACTGAGCTATCCAGGATATGTTGGAGGCTGCCAGAGAACTGAGCAAGGAGACTTATCTCTGATGTTTGCTTTAAAAAGAGCCAGGCGTTAAGCTTCTTTGGTAGTAATTCACACCCACCACTGAGTGAGTGCAATTAAGATGTGTTGTCATTGTAAGGGGAGATGACTGAGTGCTTAGTTGCTTGCAGTGAAGGAGAAAACTTCAGGGAACACCAGCAAATCTGCCTAGTATTGTACCGCTCACTGGAGTCAGTAGTTATTCCAGATTGCACCTGTTTGGATCTGTTGGTGTGTGTACTGGTTGGCAGCAGAGCACAGGAATGCACACTGGGCACAAGTATGCATTGGGGGTATAGGTGTATACATATTAGGATAGGAACACCCAGATGCATTGGGGTATTGGGATGTGCTTACACGTCAGGTTTGGGTTTGTGTGGGAACAGCTGTGACTTCATGCTGGGGTATATGTGGGTGCCTGGAGCATTAAAGGTGTGGATCTGTCCATGCACATTTGTGTGTGTGTGCACACGCATGGGTGGTGAGTGTAGATGCAAAACAGGGTGTATGTGGGTGCCTGTGTTTGTGTGGCTCTGCACCCCGGAGTGTCTCTGGGAGCCTGATGGGGAGACGGGTTTGGATCTGTGCATGCACATTTGTAACTGTATACACACATCAAGTATAATTCCACACACTGGGGTTTACAGGCGGCCCTGTTGAAGTACATTTATGTGTGGGTCTGCTGGGGTGTCTGTGAGTGGGGAGAATGGTTTGAGTGTTTCCATTCCCCTTTGCTTGTGTGTGTTGTTTTATTTGACTGGGGAGGTTTTAAGTGAAAACCCTGGCACGGAGTGAAGGGGAGCTGATGGAAATATTAATGCCACTGGGCCCTGCAGTCATATTGCTGCAGCTTTTATGCTGCATATTACACAGCAGTGGAATTTAGTTAATTTTATGGTGTGTTATTACAGGATACAAGCGGAGGGCGAGAGGCAGCTTTTGTTGGCGTAGGTTCTCTGTTTATTTCCCAGGAGTGGGGGGAGCGGAGCTGGAAGAAGTAGGTCCCAACACGTGAGAGCAGATGTGCACAGCATTAGATTAGGTAGCTGGCTTCCTGGCTCTTCTTGAACCAGGAAACCCTGCACTTTCACTTCTCCCAGGGAGCCAGCTGAGTGGGGGATTCCTTGCAGTGCCTCGGGGCATAGCTGGCTTGCTCTCAGCAGACTGAACTAGGTGCCATAGCAGCCTGTGGGTACTCCCCAACCTGTAAACACCCAGGGAGGGAAATAGCCATCCTTCAGAACAAAACAACCCCATTAGCGTCCTTTGTGCTGCTAATGAAGCTAATTAAACTGCATTCAAAGAAACAGAGGTTGAGCTGGTATTAAACACATGGGGAGCAGAAGGCAATGTCACCAGAACATGTTTTCCCTTATTACCTTTGTGAGCCAGCCCTTTAAGCAGATTTCCAGGAGCGGGTGAAGGTGAGCAATATCCCCTCCTCTTCTTGTAAACATCATTCAGTGCTGCACAGGGTTAGCTCCATGGAAGCGTTCAAGCCCCAACAGGTGGGGGCGCTCAGGGTGTTTTTCAGTTGAACCTTGTTGGGGGGAGGAGGGAGGAGTTTCCTCTTCCTGTCGGGAAGTGTGGTTGCGCGTGTGGTATTGGCCAGCTTTGCCTTCTACTTGCTTCCCCTCTGCCTCTCCTGCCCTTCCAGACCTCTTGGCCTGCTAATCAGACCCACTCTCACACCAGGTTACCAGCATGTGGTTTATGTCGACAGTTGTTACTGCTCAAGGGAGAGGATAGGAGATGTGGTGAAGCAGTCCTAGCTACCACTCCTAACCCAGTCCTAGCTACCACTCCTAACCCAGTCCTAGCTACCACCATCCACTCTTAAAGTTCTCACCCGGGGCCTTCCGCTAGCAGGTCCATGTCCATGTTGGAGATACCCAGGGGTGATTTACCAATGCAGCTGGCATTTCCTTTGTTTCCTATTTTGATCCAAACTTGAAACTTAGCCCAGTTTTGCTGAAGAGTCATGAACAGGGCTCTACCAAATCCATGGTCCATTTTGGTCAGTTCCATGGACATCGGATTTTAAAAATGGTAAATGTCATGATTTCAGCTATTTAAATGTGAAATTTCACCGTGTTGTAACTGTAGGGGTCCTGACCCCAAAAAGAAGTTGTTGGGGTGTCGCATGGTTATTGTGGGGGGCGTTGCAGTACTGCTGCCCTTACTTCCGCACTGCTGCTGGCAGCAGCGCTGCCTTCAGAGCTGGGTAGCAGGAGAGCGGAAGCTGCTGGCCAGGAGCTCAGCTCTCAAGGCAGAGCCATTGCCAGCAGCAGCGCAGAGTAAGGATGGCCTGGTACAGTATTGCCATTCTTGCCACTCTCCGGCTGTCCAGCTCTGAAGGCAGAAGCAGAGAAGTCAAGAGTGGCATGGTATGGTATTGCTACCCTTACTTCCGCACTGCTGCTGGCGGGGAGCGTTACCTTCAGAGCTTCGTGCCTCGCCAACAGCCATTGCTCTCCAGCCACCCAGCTCTGAAGGCAGCGCAGAAGTAAGGGTGGCAATACTGAACCTCCCCCCCTCAAAAATAACCCTGTGACCCCCCCCCGAAACTCCCTTTTGGGTCAGAACCCTCAATTTGAGAAACACTGGTCTCCCTCATGAAAATCTGTATGGTACAGGGTAAAAGCAAACCTGCTGGGGCATCGGTTCAGTACTGACTCAGAGGGAAGAATGCCGCCTACTGAATCACAGTGTCCTCAGTTGTTGTTCGCCCTGCAATGAAAGTTCCTCTTTAAGGAATGTTTTTGGTTCCCTGTGATGATCGTGATTGTATAGAAACAAGGAAAATGTGGGGATATGACTTATTTGGCCCACTGTAAAAAACACCCTCCCTCCCCCGCAACCCTGATGGTGGCCTAAAACAGCTCTGTCCATGTGCAGTCAAAGGGTGTTCAGGGATTCCAAGAGAGAGCTGCCTAGCATCTAACAGGAGATCCTTGACAGCTCCCGAGGGAGTAGTGGGAGGAAGAGATGGCTGTTACAAGAGTGCTAAGGAAGCTACATCAGTGTGTGTGTGTGTGTGTGTGTGAAAAATATGCTAATGAGTTAATAGAGCACCATCTACTGGAACCTAAGACTCTGAGCATTGTCTATAACAGGGATCTCAAACTCGAATCACCAGGAGGGCCACATGAGGACTAGTACATTGGCCTGAGAGCTGCATCACTGATACCCACCCACCCGCTGCCCCCAGTCCTGCCCCCACCCGACCTCTTCCATGAGGCCCCACCCCTTCCCTATCTCTTCCCACCCCTTCTCTGCCCCCATTCCAACTCCTTCCCCAATTCCCTGCCCCTGCCCTGCCTCTTCTCTACCTGCTCCCCTGAGTGCACAGCTCCCCACTCCTCCCCCTCCCTCCTGGAAAGTGCTAAGCGCCACCAAACAGCTGTTTGGAGGTAAGCAGAGGAGCAGGGACGCGGCACACTCGAGAGAGGGGAGCTTGGCAGGCTGCGGGAAATAACTCCGGGAGGGGAGAGTGAGGTGAGGTGGGGTGGGGTGGGGTGCAGTACACGGGGAGCTTGGCGGGCTGCAGGAAATAACCCTGCAGGCCGTGTGTTTGAGACTGCTGGTCTATATATTAATTGGTTCAATAAAGTTGTTTTTGTGCACTGCAAATGGGCATCCAGGGTGGAACCTCTTCATCTGCAGCTCCCCAGCAGGGCTGTATTCCCATCCAGGAGAACCCTAGGGGGATACCACATTTTCAAGGTGCTCTCCCTCTTTGTCTCTTCATCCGCTTGCCCCCTGGCTGCAGGGTGCTGTTGCGGTCTCGCTGCTGCTGCTGTCACTTCATTGTCAATTCCAGGGGAGTGCCGGATTCCAACCGGGAGCAGGTGCGGCAGTTTGGAAAGGTGAGGCGAGCCATTATCAGCTTGAACGTTAATTGTTAAATTAGTGTCACACTGCGACATGCAAGTAAATAAGAGTTGGCAGTTTGTGTTTCTTACAGAATCCTCCTGTTCCAGGCCGAGGGTGTCGGGGGTTAAATGTGCTTGTCTCTTTGCCTTCTTCCCCTGTAAAGCTCATCTTCCTCTCTTCCTGCAGGTTGCACGTATTGTCTAAGCAGCATGAAGCGAGGCTGCTCTTATCTGTAGGGAATACCCCTTGAGCGGTGATGGTGTCTGCTCTTAATAACTAAGCAAGGTTTAGTCTGGTCATTATTTGGGGAGGAGATCTGCAAGGTGCGTCAGGAAGTGGGGTTAGTGATTCAGACGGCTTTCCCCTGAGTCAGCACTAGCATAGTGTAAGGGGGAGCTGAAATCCTAGAAGCGCTGACACATAACTAAGGTTCCGACCATTTGTAGTTCTCAATGATCCCACAACATTTTAGGGGTTTTTTTTTTAATGCAAAAGCAGTGATATTAACTCTGGTGTCTTGACCAAATTTCAACTGGTTGGATACAGTATCCCTGGCCCTAACCTGCTGGGCAAAGTTGTTGAGAGCTGTTAAACATGTCATGTATTCCACCCCAGAGACAGCTGCATTTCAGAGTTCAGCAAAGTGATTCTTCTAACGATACTCGCCTTTTCTCTATACATCTTTATCTATACATTAAGAATTTGTGGTTTCTTTGGGATTATTAGATATTTACAGTTGAACAGATGGATTCCTCAGCCCTGACTGAATGCATGATACTCCAGAGAGGAGAGCATTAAAGACAGGCAGATAGAGGTCCCCCTTGATTACATAAGACCTGGATTTCAGTAGAAACAGCTGGGAGAGAGGTCCCACCTTGAGAAACGACAAATGCAAAAGTCTCCTTCCGAACTGACTTCCTAACACACCCAAGAAATGTGTCCCTGCACATCTTGAAAGGGTGTGAGATGCCAAGAGGGCACGCAGGCCTCTTTGGTCCTTGGCAAGGGGAAGTCACTTCTCCTTGGCAAAAGATGAGGCACGTTAGTGGTGGCAGCATGGCCCAATGGGCAGGGTTCAGAGGCCATGGCCAGGAGAGTGTCTCCATTGCCAACCCTTTCCAAGCGAGCACATTAGGATGTATCTCACTCTGCTCTGATTGCTCTTCTACGCTATTAATTTGTGGTCACATTAATTCCTGCTGCTATTATACAGTTAGGTGATGCAGAACAAAGCTGCTCATTAACATGTGGAGGAGCGATTGCGGCTCCTGGTGCAGCTTCCCTCTCCTCCTGCTGCCTATGGAAACAGACTCCACTACTACCTTTGCCAGCCCAGCTCCGTAGCAGCCCTGATGGCCATTAGAAGGCGAGGGCACTCAGTAAAGAAGGAAGTCCTGAGCACATGTGGGATTCAAACGCTGTTTGTTAGGTCACCGGCAAACGTCAGTGTAGTGGCCTCATCTCTGTTGTAAGCCCATCGCACAACCCAGCAAAAGGCTGGCAGGCTCTGGGAGGCAGATGCCCACGGCCGGAATAGAAGGCAAGGTTGCCAATTTTGGTTGGACGGATGCCTGGAGGTTTCATCGCATGACATAATCTTTAATTAAAGATTCATCTTTTGTTCCTGGAGGCTTCAGGACAGTCCAGGAGGGTTGGCAACCCTGAGGGGGGTGCTACTGGTCCGGTCTGGGGTGCACTGGCGGAGCTGTGAGAGTGTGTGTGTTTGCGGGGGTGAAGGGTAGAGCAGGACTGGAACGGCAGGAGCTGCTGCAGGTCAGGACTGGGCTCTGTTGGTAAGATGGCATGGGAAGCTCATGGGGGGTTGGTGTTTGTCCGAGTACCACAACTGAAATAGCAGGAGGCGACTGCTGGTCAGGATTGAGGTGCACTAGCAGAGCTGGGTATGGGGAGCTCAGGATGGGAATAGCAGGATGTCCTGTAGGTCGGAAGTGGGGCACATTGGCAGGGCTGTGTGGGGCACCCTGGACTGGAACAGAACTGCGGTAATGGGGGGGTTGCTGGGCGGAGCTGAGGCACGGTGGTGGGACCGTGTGGGGAGCCTGGCACTGCATTACGGGGGTGTTTCTGGGCAGAGCTGAGGCACCTCTATATGAGGACCAAGCACAGTGCCTGCATTTGTTGTTTCTGACTGGTCTGGCCAGTGTTTAGCGCCTCATTTTTCGATTGTCTAAACTCTCCTGCTGTTGTGAGGGCTGACACCACCTGAGTGCTGTGTTCCCAGCAGGGCCTTGCGGTGCGGTCCTACACACTGAGGAGATGCTCACACGGCTCAGCAGGTGCAGTCTCTCAGTCCTTAGGTCTGTTTGCTTCTTTTTCCCCACCTTGGTGCATTGAGACATCCAGCTTCCTGTCAAGCAATGCCTGACTCCAAACCAGAGTGACTGAAGGGCGTGGTGGGGGAATCTCCCAGTGAGCTACAGCAAAGCGACGCTGAATCCAAGCAGCTGCTAAGTGAGGGCTGCTGGGAAGTAGGTCTGATATCCACGTGGAAAAGGGAATAAGATCCTTGCCCCTATGTGCACATTCCTCTGATGCCGACGAAGCACAAGGGTATTGTGCCAGAATGCCAGGTTCAGGGGCACTGCTATGCCAATGGGAAGGAGGAGGATAGGGAGAGAGGTTCAGTCATGGAGGTCTGATCTGATCTCACATATTCCTCTTCCACTCCATGGATTTCAGTGCAGCTACTTCTGGTTCACCGCAGGGCAAGAGGAGAATCCAGGCCCTGAGAGTGAGGGATCCAGTTACTGGAGGTTTTGACTTTCACACTTTTCTGCCTGCTCATTGCTAAGAGGCCACTGAAATTGCAGGAAGGAGACCTAGAGACAAACTGTTTTAATGAGAGATTGGTTTCATTGGGACGTCTAAATCTGGGGTTGGATTTGGTCGCCTGGTTCAATCCATTCTAGAGAGATGTTCCCTAAAGCCCTGGGGTTTGGCTTCTGCATACCTGCTTGGGCCCATGTCTGCTGTTACAGCGCAGTAAACATGCGCAGCACTATATGATGTGAGCTGTGTGCCAAACAAAGGCCTCTGCCCCAAAGGACTTACTATTGCTGATGGCGTATTAGGACCTGGTGGGAAGCCCAGTGCAGTGAGAGACATGTCCTGAGTGAGGCATAAGGCCAGGAGCTGGAAAGCTTCCAGAGGAAGGTGGGTTTTCAGACATTCCTTGAAGGAGGATTCAGAGGGAGCTTGAGTATATTAGTGGGGTGAAGAGAGAGATTGGGGAGACACCCAAACAGAGAATGGTGTTGCTGGCTTGCTTGTTTATTATTTCTTTATTTCTTTCCTTTGCTTAGTAAATAGACTGCAGTCCCATAAACCTGCCTGCCAGTGTCCTGCCCCACCTACTCCCCGATCGACTCTCTCTAGCTGGCATTGGCTTTCCAGGCAGGCTTATTAATGCTGACATCTCGGGGCGCCTACAGGCGAGGCACATGCGTGTGTGGTGCGTTCCCTTCCGCTTCCCCACACCACTGCTTCGGGCACTGGAGTCCATTGCCCCTGCAGGTCTGCGAACATCATGTAGCTGCTGCCTCCCTTCTCTCAGCTGCTGGGAGATGAATGGGACAGAAAGCTGGAGCTCTTGTTCTCCCACGCCGGCCTCAGGGGTTGCGAGACAGGAAGTGTTACAGTAAGGCCCGGCCGTTCCCAGATGCCCGGGACTCCTGCAGAGTGCCACCATCTGCTGCATCAGACAGGGGTGGACACGGATCATTTCAGTGGCAGCCCTTTTATATCTTAATGCCCTCGTGTCAAAGGTGCAATGGCCAGCCCTTAAATTTCACTGCCGCTCCTATCATTCTGACAGGCAGCACGTCCCGCCCCCTCTGGGGCACGCAGGAGTGGGGACGGGTGCTTGAGTTCATTGAAGCAAAGCATGCACAGAGCATAGGAGCAGCAAGCGGCATTCTGCAGGCAGCTGCATCCCCAGCAGGTATCAGGGGAATAAGCAGAGCTGGTTTTCCCCAAGGTGAGCTTGCTACAGGGCAGCCTTGGTGATTGCATTGATGCTTTGAGCCCAGAGGACCCCCTTTCCTTCCCCCAGTATTGTGGATCAGAGTGGGACAATGAATACTGATATTCAGTTGTTTCTGTATGATAAGGAACCTAGACCATAGAAGTCACCATAGTAGATAAGCTCCTTGATCCGTTCAATTAAGTATTCTGTTTCCTGATACATTTGAAGAAACCACTGGTCCATGAGGTTGGCTATACTGCTTCCTGCTGTATGGGGTCACCCCATTGATCCATCAAGTCCTATATCCCTTTTTCTGCTCTATCAGCACAGTCCATTAGCTCTGATTTCCTGCCTCCAGCACAGGCGTGGGCAAACTTGTTGGCCCCAGGGCCACATCTGGGTGTAGAAATTGTATGGAAGGCCATGAATGCTCCTGAACTTGGGGTTGGGGTGCGGAAGCGGGGTGAAGGCTCTGGCTGGGGGTGCGGGCTCCGGAGTGGGGCCAGAAATGAGGGATTCAGAGTGCGGGCAGTCGTTCTGGGCTGGGGCAAGGAGAGGGAGTGTGGGTGTAGCGAGGCGATGACTCACTGGCGCAACGCCTCCTGCTGGTCATCTGGGAATTAACTCTTTCCAGCTTGGAGCACCTTCTGCAGGCCGATGTCTCGCCTGCCACAGGCCCCGTGTCCCTCCCGGACTCCGGTGCCTCTTTTACCTTGAGGTGTTGCCCCCTGGCAATATCTCCACACTCTGGGTCTGGGGAACCCCCAACCCTATTAGCCCACCTTGCCTCATTGGCTACTGCCAGTCGTCATCTAGCCCCGCTCACTGTGGCAGACTGCAGTCTGTAATGGCCACTCATCATTGGCATGGGGTTAGAACCTGCTGCCTTTGCCTGTCCTCGGGCTACCTCTCTGCACCCCAGTACCTTTTCATAGGCCTTCACCAAGGCCTGCAGCCTGGGGATTTTCCAGGCTGGAGCTCCTCAGCTCCCTTTGCCCTTTTCCCCAGCCCTGCTCTGCTTCAGTTACCTTATTCTTCCAGGCGGCCAGGTCCTTCTCTCTCTGGGGCTAGAGAGAGAGACTCCTTTTCTCCAGGAGTGGAGCAACTGCCCCATTAGAGAGGGGTGTGTGTGTGTGAGGGTTCTATCTGAGGGTGCAGGCTCTGGGGTGGGGCTGAGGATGAGGGGTTTAGGATTCAGGAGGATGCTCCAGGCTGGGACCGAGGGGTTTGGAGGGTGGGAGGGGGATCAGGGGTTTGGAGCACGGGGGCAGGGGACGGGGACAGGGGTGGCTCAAGGATGCAGACTCCAGATGACATTTACTTCAAGCAGCTCCTGGACACAGTGTCATGTCCCCTGCCAGGCAGTTCTGCTGTGTGCTGCCCCGTCCATAGGCGCCTCCCTGTAGCTCCCATTGGCCGCGGTTCTTGGCCAATAGGAGCTGCAGGGACGGCATGCAGAGCAGAGCCCTCTGGCTGCCCCTATGTGTAGGAGCCGGAGAAGGGACCGGAGCTCCTCCAGAACTGCAGCTAGGGAAGGAGGGATGCAGGGGCACCAAGATAATCCTAACCCTGCCCCCACCCCCCAAACTCCACCAGAACCACGGTGACACCAAGTTCCTGTGAGCATCACTGCACACCCGTCCAGCCTCTAGCATGAAGGACTCTGGCAACAAAGAGAGTGCAGCCAGGAGTGCAGCTAAGAGATCCTAGTGATGTGCTCCGATCATGCAGCTCTCATCTTCCTTGCAGATTTGGTGGGGGACTATTAGTCCAACTGTTTTGCTGCTGTCAGAGGGGGAAGAATAAGTTTCAACCTAGATAAACTCAGCATGACATCTCTCTGCGGGTCTGCCCTAGGGGAAGCCCTCTTCTGACTCACCCATCAAAGCAGATCAGGAGTGACCACACTGGGGCCTTAGCAGCCGTACTGACCAGGCTGCAGAATCTGGCTACTAAGTGGGAGATTCCAGAGCGTGGTTAAGTCCTGTTCTGCTAGCGCGCCACCAGGTGACTGGCAAAAAGGCACCTTCTGTCTCTTGAAGAGATTTCAATGGCTTCCTAAGAAGGATGTTGACAGGGTTGGAATTATGGCTGATGCCCCCCCGCCATCCGAGGTGCCACCTACCTTGACGCTAATGGTGGCATCCTGATTTGTGCAGAATTTAAAAGTTTTTCCCAGGTGGTTTTGCAATGTCATTGTGTCATGACATAATGTGTTGATATTGCATTGCAATGCTACATTGCAATGTGTGGACAGACCTTTAAGGGCTCGGCCTCACCTTATTTCAATCAGAGGATCTCTTGCTTTGAAGTCTGTCACAGGCACCATGATTACACTCTAGCCAGTTCATCAGTGAGCACACCACTGCCCTCCACAGGGTGGAGTCAGAATGGCTGACCTGTGTGTCATAGTCCCCAGACGGTTTATGGAGATTCACCTTTAGCTCAAGTGGTAGGGGCCTGTGCTTGTGGAGCAGGAATAGCATAAGAACATAAGAACATCCATACTGGGTCAGACCAATAGTCCATCTAGCCCAGTATCTGTCTTCTGACTGTCCAATGCCAGGTGCTTCAGAGGGATTGAACAGAACAGGCAATGACTGAATGATCCATCCTGTCATCCATTCCCAGTTCTGGCAAACAGAGGCTAGGGACGCTCAGTGCATGGTGTTGCATCCCTGACTATCCTAGCTAATAGCCATTGATGGACCTGTCCTCCATGGATAGCATCAGTTCCCTCTCCACTGTCACTATGAAGTTCTGAGTGGTCTATGGCAAAGCGACAGCCATGGAGCCCCTGAGTGGCCAAGTATTTGTTACAATCTGTTCTTTATTTCCTTACTTTCCCTCCTCTGCTTCTCTTTGTATTTGTACATCTGACCTTTCTGAGAGCGGGGCAGCAGGCGGGCGGATATTTACACAGGAGCCATTCCATGGTCGAATGATATTTCGGAGCACCATCAGCCGCTTTCTCAGCGAGTCCCAGGGCTTTGACTCAGCCCGATTACCCATACTCCCGGGTGCCTCTTTGGAGTTTAATTCCTTTAGCTGCGGCAGGGTCCTGACACCAGCATAGCTGTCCACGAGTTGTCTGTGATGGTAAATAGGAGTGCAGTGCTGACATTTTGGAACACTAATAACCCTGGAACTACCACAGGGGACTTTTTGGAGCTTGGTAAGCGCACAACCCTTTCCCATTAGGCGGTGGGCCCTGAGTACAGCAGTCCTTTAGTTTTTATTAATTATAAGGAACATGGGAGCAAGCTGACATTAGGTAGCGCAAGTTACAGTTAGGAAACAATGGGCTGATTTATACCACATGTCAGACAGTCACGTTGAAATATGGAGTGTTCCTGATAGATAGTGACACAGCCTCAGTAACACAGTAACCAATATTCTCTCCTTAACGTCACGGTGCCCTAGATTTACCAGGCCCTCCTTCCATATAATGCAATTCCTAGCGCTCTGCTCTCCATCATCTGTCTCTCCCACTCTCACCTCCCGTTGGGTCTTTATTTGAACTCTCTCATGTGCATTTCTCTCTTGAAGCCAGCACGAGCCCCGTATTCGGTCGCAGGGCATTCCCGGTGCTGGGTTTATTGTGTCTGCCAAATCATAGCTGCATGCCAGAGTGGATCTAATGCCCCCACCAATACATCAGCCACTGGCTGGTCTGTCTGTTCTCTTGCTTACTTCAAGGATTCTCAGACTTTTTACATCATATGACCCCGTTGTCCACTAATGCAGCTCGGAACAGGAGCATCAAAGCACATCGGCATAGCTGTTCAAGGATTGCTCCTGGCATCAGAGAGTGCCTGGTTCCATGGAAGTAAGATGCCCACTTCTCTGGAGGGCTGGAGGCCAGGACTGTGAGCCAGCTAACAACCATCATCCTCTGCAGCCAACTGCTGGCAGGTCCTCTTGTGGGCTGGGACCCGCCAAGTGAAAACAACAGATGCCATCAGTGGGATTTGTAGCAGCTCTGGCCCATCCCTAAAGTACCTAGACATAATGTGTGCTTGATTCCTGAGACTCTGGTCCATTGGCACAGCTCTATGAGGTGGGTTTCTCTTCCCCTTCCCTGTTCTTTAGCAGAGGTAAGAGGAGATGTGGCTACGCTAGACTTCCTTGGAAGCACCTTCTGCCACTTGCAATGGGAGAAGAGTGGGGCTGCTGGAATTTAAACCTCAGACTCTCTACCTGTTTCACCCATGGAGAAGACTGCTCAGCACTGTCAGATGCTCAAGGCCTGGGCTTTCCACTCGAGTTGCACTCCATACACCCAGCTAGCCGAGAAAGTCTTATGTGCTACTTGCATGCGCATGTGATCCTCTGGTCTGGGCTCCAGGAGAATCTTTCACTAGGGTGGGGTGCAGACTGGCCCACGGGGGCTTGGGATGCTAAAAACATCCCCGTCTGTCTTGGTCATTGTGCCCAGTCAGGGAAAAACGTGGATCATTTACCAGCCAGATGATCTATGTCCGTTTACTAGTGGGGGATCTGTACTGGGGAGGAAGCACACTCACTGTGTCTGATGCGAATAGCACAGCAGCCTGTCCAATGATCCTTTCCACCCCTCCCACTTGCCTCTAGGGCATATTTTTAGGGGCCTTTTGAGGTGGATTCATACCTCCATGAGCAGGGATCATCCACTAGGGTCCGGTGGGTGTACCCTCCTGGGCAGGGATCCTTGCAAGGATCCCATCTCCTCCCTCACTCCAGGGGTACTGCCGCACACACTCTTGTGGTCCCGGGGTTTCTGCTGGCTCGCAATTTGTGCTGATGTCAGGGAAATAAAAAAGACAGCTGCAAATGGAACTTAAAATAGCTCCCGTGCAAGGCAAAGGGAAGGGGGGTGACAGGCTTCTGCCTGACACACTGACAACTTTCCGCCCAGGGCTAAACTCTCCTCTTTGAATACTCTGTCTCCTTCCTCATTGAAACCCTACAAGGGAAGAGGGATCCAGTGACCGGCTGAGCTTGTTAACCTTCCTGCTTAATGGGAGTTTTCCAGGGCCATGGAGCTGGCTGGAACGGAGAAATAAAAGCAAACCAAAATCCTTCAGAAGAAACACCAGTGTGGCCTGGATCGAAGCAGTAGCACCTCTGCTGATGCAGCTCAGCTTCCTACGTGAGCTCCCAGCTTTCTGGGGCATGGTTTCCCCTCGCGCCTCCCAAAGGACATTGTCAGTGTTGCCCAGGATGGAGAAGTTTATTAGCACAGAGAGGAGCTTAGCAGGCCTCTGTCTGACTCTGACAAGGAAAGGGGGCAGCCTTCTGGCTCCTATGCATCATAAGGTTTGAGTCTCAGCTGAGAAGACATGCGAGATAGCTGTGCCTGCTGGGAATGTAGCCCCCGGACGGGAGACTCCACGGCTGGGTTCAGCCTGTTTGAGCCACCAGGCTGTGAACTTGGGAGACGTAACATGCCTATGTGGCAGGTGCTGGTTAGAGGCAGCATAGACGAACCTAGAGATCAGCTTTTCTTATTAGCACCTGGAACAAGTGGGGCCTGGTGCGTCACCTCTGTTACCCTTTCTGCTGGGTGTAGACATGTAGAATGGTGCTGGCAGCACTCCTCTGCCTGGAGGGAGTGACTGGCTAACATCCTACCCCTGGGTCCTGTGCTCAACAGCAGCCATGGAAATGGAGGCCAGTTCATCTGAGCTCTTTAGCCCCACGCCTCCTGGCACATCTATGTCAGAGTCTGTTGTGGCTTAGCAGTGGGCCACCATACTACTCAGCATCCTGGATGTCTTGCACCGCACAGAGGGCCACGGTTAATCAGAGACCGAGGAGTAGTGGTGTCTTATGGTCTCCTGTGGGTTAGATTTGATGGTGGATATTTCACTAGCATGGTGTGGCACCTCCCTACCATCTCGAGGACATTTCATGGAGGAGTTCCCGGCTTACAGGATCCCACCTGAGTTATTTCCCTAAGGATTCTGAACCCTAAGATCTCAAATCTAATTGAGGGCCTCCTGCCCATGGAAATGTCTGGGTGTGAGGACTAAGATAGTGTGTGTGGGGTGTCCTGTCCTTGAGCATATGTGGAGTGAGGAGATGTGTATGGGACAGCACCACATGACTGAAACCAGCAGTGCCTCAGGGAAAGGATAGTTCTGTGTTTGCGGGTGGAGGGAAGGGAGATACCGTTCACTTGTCAGCTGCCAGCATGCTTCTTGGGAAGGGAGAGCTAGGTAAAGGGCCTTACACGTTCCTGGCGGTGATGCTATTTTCTCTCCTCAGTTAGCTGGCTCAAGTAGTGATCTTCCCCCCTTTTTTTGTTGCCAAGTTGAAACCTGTGTCTTGTAGGTGTCCTGCTCCTTGTCTTACACTGATAAATATTCAGCTTCTCTGCTACAGGAGCCTTTGGGTTGAGGCCCATCACATAGCAGGGATCTTGACTGTGCTATGCACAGAGCATTACACACATTTCCTTGACTCATCTCCCAGTGGGATTCAGCCTCCAATACTAGATGCTCCTGGCCTTAAAACCTTACATTTCATCCAGGGGAACTTTGACAGATCAGGTGTGAGGTTGTTTGCATTGCCGGCTAGTGGCTTAGTGAGGGCAGGCTCCGGGCAAGCTTCTCGCACACAGATGTCCTGACCCGCTCTTTAAGCCCTGGGATCCATCCCCCCACATCTTCACCGTCACTACGCTCCGTTATGCCAGTCCTGGATGAACACCAGCTCTGCCCCTGCACTTCGCTGCTGTCCCCCGGCACTCCCTGCTCCATGAGGCCCAGCTTTGCTAAGTGCACCAGCCTTGCTACTCAATGCCTCTTTTCAGCAAAGTGCTCGGTGACTTCTTTTGGACATATGTACATGCCTAAGGCTAAGCACGTGCTTGAGTGTTTTGGGGCCTTCGTCCAGGGATTCCGGACACACCGATGAAGTGGGTCTTTGCCCACGAAAGTGTATGTTCCAAACATCTGTTAGTCTATAAGGTGCTACAAGACTCTTTGTCGCTTTGCAGAGCCAGACTAACACGGCTACCCCTCGGATACCGGACAGATCTGTCAATGCTCCTCAATCCTGAGCTTATGCTATGCTGTGTGGTCAGCTTTCTGCTGTAGACAAAGTCACGGGAATGAAACCATCCAACTCATTCACCCTGGCGTGACCCAGCCTGGGTTTTGTATCTCAGGGGTACCATCCCCTCTGGTTCCCTGTGGCCCTATCCACGTCTCCTTAGTGGCTGCTCTGCCTAGACATGAGTTGGATCCACATACGGCGAGTCCGAAGTCCCTAAGAAAGTGGTGCAGTGTGCAAGGGGTTGGAAAGAGCTCCCCATAGAGCGGGCGTGCTGAGATCTGCTTTGAGGAGGGCGGGAGGGTAGGTATTACTGCCAATGCCTGCTGGCTACAGCTGGGTAGCTCCAGTCTCTTGCCACTTTCTCATGCTTTAAGTAACCCCCCTCCCTCCGGTCTCCCCATCCCTCCACTTATCTTTCAATGGAAGATGCTGCCTCATGCCTCTGGGCTGCAATTTACGTGCAACTGATGCTGCATCTGCCGATAAATACTCAGCCCTGCATGATACTTGCCAGGGCAGCTTCTTCCTTCTGACAGGCCCTGGGGCTGAGCTGCCACGGAGTCCCTTGCCACACCCATGCAAGGTGGGTTCTCTCCAGTTCCCTGTCAGAGAGATTAATGGGGCTTCTTTCCTGATGGCTGCCTGCACAGGGCCTGTCCTGTAGAGAAATGCACAGCACTGCTCCCACTGCAGAGACAAACGGAGCTGGCTGGTTACCGCAAACCAGCTCGTGTGAGTGATTCCTTGGGGGATAAGGGGTTCTGTGCAGGGCCAGCCTACTGGAACATACTGAAGCCGGCCCTGCAATTTTAAACACCTGCCATTTCTATGGATCCTATAGGATACGTCTCCAATCACTAAGCTCAGTCTCTGGTTCCTAATTTGAGATCGTGTAGTGGACCAGCAGAGAACTGGCATTCTGGTGACGTGATTGCTAGGAGGATTAGTCAGGAATTTTTTAACTAAATGTTTTGATTTTGACACATCTTTCATCAGGGAGGTTTCTCGGGTCCAGGATATGGGGGTGCAGGAAGAGGCCCCCTCACCCAAGATTGGCCCTATTGCTCAGTGATTAGGGCATGGGGGAGACCCATGTTCAAGTCCCTGCTCCAAATCAGGCAGAGCAGGGACTTGAATCTGGGGCTCTCAGATGAGTGCCCTAGCCATGGGGCTAGCAGCTATTGAGTGAATATCCTGCTGATAATAGCTCATCTTAATTAAATAGCCTCTTAGAGGTGGTATGGCAACTTCCACCTTGTCATGTTCTCTGTGTGTATATATATCATCCTACTGTCTGTTCAATTCTATGCATCCAAACTGGGCTGTAGCCTATGAAAGCTTATGCTTATGCGTAAATAAATGTTAGTCTCTAAGGTGCCACAAGTACTCCTGTTCTTCTTCCGGATATAGACTAACACGGCTGCTACTCTGAACCCAGCTATTGAGTCTGGGGCTCTCAGGTGAGTGCCCTAGCCATGGGGCTACCAGCTATTGAATGTGGGGCTCTCAGGGGAGTGCCCTAGCTACAGGGCTAGCAGCTATTCAGCTATCAGCTCCATGTGTTTTTTGACCTGGGAGGTCTGAGTTTTGTGCTGAACAGAAACAAATTCTGAAGCCTCACATTTTTTCATGAAATGGAATTGTTCTTTTCCAGCCCTAGTTGCTGGATAGCGTGTCTGGTTAATCCTCGCCCCCAGGCTGTGATGCCTACACACCCCACAACTGCAACAACTCTGCTGGATCCCTCCCTTTGCCGAGTGTGATCTTGGGACCCACTGTGAAAATACCCAATGCTGGGATCCCTTAAACCTTCAAACCTGTAGCTGCTGTCCACTCTCCAACCAGCAAATCAAATCAAGTGTCCCACTAGCACATCTCAGGTGCTTCAACCCAAAGAGCAACGATTGTGCTGTGTGGAGTCATCTGACTATCCTCTATGCCCCTGGACTCCACCCCGCCTTTGAGTCCTTTCTGCAAGCTCTGGCACTTTGAGTAACACACCTCATATGTCTTTGTAGATTACATGCTCTGAAGTGTGACTGCCTGTCAGCAGGTTACCTCCCTATCAGCTGTCCCAGGCACACGGGCCTGTCTCTTCCAGCTGGGTTCCATGTGCCTCACGCTACTCTTAGGGCCAGGGTCTTCTCCCACGGACGTCAATGGGAGTCTTTTCATTGGTCTCCAGAGGAATCGGTGCAGGTCCTTACAGAGCTTTCTGACTGACCAACAGGAAAGGTGCGGAGGCTTCATTAATCTCCAATAGGCCCTGCAGCTTTGCTGAAGTGTCTCTCTAGCATTTTAAACGGCTGGCATTCATTTCCCCCCTCGCCACCGGCACACAAAGGCGAGAGATTTATTCTGGCCAGTTTATCACAAGTAAATCTCCTTGGTTGACTCCATTTTCCATTTTAACGAGAAACAAGCACTTTATAATAACTGCCGAGATTAAAGTCTGACGGACTCTCAAACCATTAACCTGAAGGAAATGTAACAATAAATTAAACACATTAATGAAGCTGTACTACAAGCTCCAAATTTGTTAGGTAAATTGTACAGTTATTAACAAGCAACCTGACTTATCACAATCCGTCACGGGGGAGGAGTGGGCTCAAGCCGCCAGTCCCTGATGCGGAGATTTGTGGAACCAGTGACTGGGTGAATACAGTTATTAGCTTGCATCACCATGGAAAGCAAAAAATCCCAGCACCACTTGCTGTTTGCTCCATACCCTCTCCCCCTTTTGGGGTTTTCTCTCTCTGCCCCTGCAATTTGAGAGAAAAACCCTGTATAGTGCAATGAATGGGGAATTATATACGTTGCTACTGGATGTGATCAGAAGGGCTCAGCTGTGTGTCATAGGCCCTTCGTTGTTAACCGCTAATGGCGAGTCTCCTCTAGCTTCAAATGGTGGGTCTGTTTTTGGAAGGGAGCAGGAGGCTCTGAGCTCTAAGCATGTTACCCACAGAACAACAGTGCAGGTTTCCTGTAGGATGTGTGCTTGGGGGAAGGGATTCAGTTTCTATGGGTCCTTTGAATCTAGTCCATGCTAAGACAAGGAGGCCAATCAGTGCCTATGTGGTGGTGTTTTGCATGATGTAAACTCTAGGAGCCGGTCATCGCTGGCAAACTAACTCGCATTATGACTCAGGTCCCACCCACTCCCAGCGCCCCTGACCTTGAGTACAGTGGTGCTTTTAACTCTAGCTGAGGGGCTAACACTGGCGTGAGTACAACTGATCAGCTGCTAGCTCGACCGCCCGGCAATGTGGGCGCAGGCTAGTGCCCCTGAAGTGCTGCCAGTCCTCTGACGATGCCTTCCCACAGTGCTCCCCGGGTGCCCAGAAAGGACAGACAAGTTCTCCCAAAATTAACTGGGGAGGAATCCTAGAGCTTCTCAGCATACTGCAGCCCTGAGAACTATGGGTAGTTCTCCCCCCTGCCGCAGCCCTGCGGATGCAGCGTCTCACGTGTGATATCGCAGGGTGCCTGGCCTGCTCTAACTTGAGAGGAGTGACGTGAGTGTAGCTAATGTGAGTTAGCCCTTCCCCAGCGGGATGGGAGCTCTTTTCTGCTCCGTTGCCTGCTTGCTTGTGGCCCAGAGGAATACCCCAGATAAAGGACCCTCCTCCCATTCCTGGCAACCTGAGCCATCCATCCCCCTGCACCATAGGCACAGACTTTTTGGTTCCCAGGGGATGCTCGACCCCTGTTCCGCCCTGGGCCCCACCCCCTCTCCACTTCTTCCCCCAAGACTCTGCCCCCACCTCTTCCTGCCCCTGCTCCTCCCCCTCCCCTTGCCTCCTGCCTGCATTGGGAGGGAGAAGGAGGAGTGGGCAAGAGGCATTGGGAGGAGGAGGAGGCATGAATCGGAGGGGGGGCACCCTTTTTACCCCGCGGGTGCTCCAGCCCCAGAGCACTCATGGAGTCGGCGCCTGTGCCCGTGCTGAGTCGGAAGGCCCTGGAAAGTGCGCTGTTGATTGATCAGCAAGCATGGGGGTGCAGGCGTGCAAGGGAAGTGGGATGTCGGTGGCGCGGCGGGACGCTCCCCGGGGTGCAGGTTCCTCTGCACGTGGAGCACAGCGATGGGAGAGTCTGTGTGCAGCGTGCCAGGCCACCCTCTCCCCTTGCTCCCTTTGAAGTGTCAATCACAGAATTTGACATTGATTTTTTTTAAGCTCCTTTGCTCCTGCTGTCCTTTTTCTCTCCGAGAGGCCGTTTCTCTTTGGGAGCCCCAGGCTCTTCGCTGAGCGAGGGAGGAATTTCGGGGCCGTTCGGTGTTAACTGCCTGACAAACAGGCTACGGTTTCGGGTCGCTGCCTGCGGGGAGCGCCCCTTGCTCCACGCAAGCCTGGTTCTGCCTGTTGGTGGCTGGTGTGCACCAGATTGCACCCGCCGCTGCTGTTGCTGTGCTGGCCACCTGGCTGGGTGAAGGCACAGATGCCAGTTTATGTCACTGGTGCTGTTCAGACAGGCAGCCGGGATGAGGGGCCAGGGCGATTCCTGGGCAGCAAAATAAAACGGGGATGTGATTCTGTAATTAAAGACTTTCCCTGAATGCATAGGCTCAAGGCAGCTGAATTAAGGTTTCACAGGCAGCCTTAATTCTGGCATTTCCTAACTTCCTAGTGCTTGATATTGCGACCTTAATACTTTTAACACGGTTTCTTTTTATACATAATTGTATGTTGGAAACTGCACTCTATAATGTGCATTTGTATTGCTGCCCTCTACTGGATATTAGTCAACAGCTCTTTCCTGCCCAGCTAATGGAGATGCTTTAGCGTGAGTGGTGAGTGCCTCTGCTTTGGAAGCAGGAGCGTCCGAGTTCTACTGCAGGAAGCATAGTGACAGCTGGGACATGGTAGTAGGCTTCAAATTTGTAACTCTGTCTGTTTTGTACACCCCCCCCCCCACACACACACGCACACACCCAGACTAAAAGGGAAGCGAGCAAATACTACCAACAGCTGGATCCAGTTTGTGAAGAGCTCGGATGAATTGTTTGCCTTAAAGGTCTTCTGGATGGCTTGGAGCTGTTGTTTCCTTCTACAGCATAAAAATGCTGCTCTGAACGGCCCCAGAAATGCCCTACCTCTTTGGATCACTGGATGTTTGGTAAATATTGGATCCTATTGCACAAACCTCTCTCTCATCTCGGGACAGATCTTGCCAAGTTTGGATGGATGATTTGATGTAGTTAGGACGCTGTTAAAATAATCCTGTATGTCAAGCCACGTAGACTAGCGCAGGGATTGGCAGCCTTTCAGAAGTGGTGTGCCGAGTCTTCATTTATTCACTCTCATTTAAGGTTTCGCATGCCAGCAATACATTGTAACGTTTTTAGAAGGTCTTTTTCTATAAGTCTTTAATATAGAATGAAACTATTATTGTATGTAAAGTAAATAAGGTTTTTAAAATGTTTAAGAAGCTTCATTTAAAATTAAATTAAAATGCAGAACCCCCTGGACTGGTGGCCAGGACTCAGGCAGTGTGAGTGCCACTGAAAATCAGCTGGTGTGTCGCCTTTGGCACGCGTGCCATAGGTTGCCTACCCCTGGACTAGCGCTTTAGATGATCAGGACTAGAAGGATTTGAAATAGGGAAAATACATTTTATTTCAGTCCCCCATCGGAAATCAGCCCTGCTAATGCAGGACTGGGATGACCCCTTTCCCAGCACCGCCATTGCCCCCCTGCCCCTGTCCTGACCGGCATTCCCCTCTGCTCATTCATCGTGCTCTGCCAGTCCCCCTCTGTACTGATCTGCAGCACAGACTGCCTCCACTCCAGCTCCCCTGACCTGCCCCGCAGCATCCTCTGCTCTGCCCTCAAGCCTCTCTTGAGCAGAGTTTCAATTCCCAATTTAAACACAGGCCCGAGAAGAAGAAAAGCCAAGGCCTTCCCCCACTGCACCAAGGAGACTTGTATTTCAAGCTTACTTATATACACTGTCCAAATGCAGGTATCTTACTTAAAATCTCCTCCCCTCAGTCTTCTGGCCACAAAGACCCAACCCCATGGTCCGCTGGGCAGGGATTGGCTCTGGGCCGTGGTATGTGCAGAGCTTTCCTGGATGTGGCGAGGTGGGGTCATTGGAGAACACCCGGTGAAGCAGAAGAGTCACCACGGAGGGAGGTTTGGAGAGGCTGTGGCTCCCAGCCACGTGTTTGCTCTCTGATGTGTGTTGACACAGCAAATACACACGTTTGTACAAACGTCCCGGCCAAGGGTTCCTCGTGGAAGGGATGGGAAATGGGCTGAGCAGAAGTTGCCTGGCACGCTTGGCCTTTGCCAGCAACTCTGAAGTGTCCCCTCAGGATCAGCTCACTTGGAATGTGGTGGGGGGAGGGGAGTGGAGGCTGAACCAGAGGAGTTAGGATGCAAATCCTTGGAAATCCAGAGCCAGCTGTGGAGGGGTGTAAGTTACACACCAGTAAATGTGTGCATGGGAACCTGAGTTAGTGTAAGTTATGAGCTCGCATAAGCCACATGAGCTAAATTACACAAGCTGTGACTTACAGACTGAGGGCTTAGATGGTCTGTCTGTGTGTTCACCCCACCCCACTCCATCTGACATCATCGCCATGGAATCTGTATATTACATCAAACTAAACTCTTCTCTGACTTTCCATCGTCATTTGGGTTGTTTTGATTATACTTAAACCCTTCATGTTAAGATCCTCACCCTAGGTGGAAGAGAAAAGAGTGACTTATTTTGCATACTATGACAGTATAAATCCCCCAAACCTCAACTAACAACAGACCCCGGTAGGAGGCAAGCCACAAGGATGACGAACAAGCTGGAGCAATTTGCCTTCTGAGGAGAGATGAAAAGAATACAGTGCGTCTTGAATTGGGGTTGGCGGCTCAGTGGACTGGTGGCGATTTAACTACAAGCATTCAGAGGGTGCAAACACCAAGAAGGGAGGGGAATTGTGGAGGGTGGTCCATGGGCGTAGAGCTAGCAGCAAGGGGGTGGGGATGTTCAAAGGGAATTGTGGGCTGAAAATCAGAAAAAAATGGTCTAGCGGGGAGATATACTGAGGCCTCTAAGGTGAGGGATGTGCGCGCTGTTGCTGAACTAATCCGGGACAGAGCACTGGAGATTGTCGGTGACAACTCTGCATGAGATACAGAGGGCGATCCTCATTGGCCTTTTTCACGTCTCACTTCCTGCCCAGCTCCCACACAGCATCTAACCTCCTGCTTTTTGCTCTGTATTGACTGGAGTAGCAGAAGGTCATGGAGTGAAGAGCTTAGGCGTGGTTAGAATCTGAGATGCTTCAGGGCTCCTCCAGCGATGATTGACAGGTGTTAGTGCACCTGTTGCTCTGCCCAGCAGCCCATCTCCCCCGGATTTCCATTCTGTCCAGCTCCCATTAGCTTCCCTAGGTCCAGCACAGAAAGTGTCCATGCTATGGGCAAGGAGCATGGGGCCCTGTGGATAAGTGAATTGGCTTAGACAAATTAAAACCAGACCCCCATCTCTGTTCAAAACTCAGACAGCCACAACGTGAACTAGTAAGATGCCATGGACACAAGTGCCAACAAAATGCAGATGACCCATCACTCTACCTGTCCTTCCCCACGCACAACCACACCACTACTGCCAAATTGGGTTGGACAATTTCGGCTCAAGGATGAAGAACAGCTGTCGGAAGCTGAACCCAAGCAAGACAGAGGTGATGCTGGTGGGCAACGGGAAGCATTTTGAAGAGTTTGCAGCTCTGGTGCGTTCTCTTTTGGTTGAAGTTTCACACCCACAATCGGTCAGTTCTGTCTGAAGTTTGACATTCCTGGGTTCCTCACTGATGATAAGTTGTCACATAATGGCATCAGTGAATACTGCTTTCTACCATCTCTGGTTGGCTAGAAGACTCCAGCCCATCCTGGTGGACAGTGATCTCACCTTAGTTATTCATGCCTTTGTAACCTCCCAGTTGGACTTTCGCAATGCGATATATGAAGTATGAAGCCATCAGCCTGGGAAAACCCCAATGCTGCAACATGTTTCCTCAGCATCACAGGCTACTGCTAACACATCACTCTTGTTGTCCGCTCCCTGTACTGGCTTCCCATAACATATTGAGCCAAGTTTAAGGTTTCAGTCCTTTTCTTCAAGAAGTTCAATGGCTTGGGCCCAGGTATCTAGAAGAACTGAAGGCTCCAGGGTGCACACCATGATCAACAACGTCACTCCTCTGACCCAGTGGAACTCTACCCTCAGGGCAAAGCTTGTCTGTACAGAAGATGGAACTTTCTCAGGGATTGATCCAAAACTGTGGAACAAACTCCCTCAGGATCTAAGGACCATCACAAACCTCCCAACCTTCTGCTCCAAATGCCAGGCACATTTCTCTGATCTGTCTTCTGTAATAGAAACACACAACAGTACAGCTATTGTAAACATAACCAAAAGCCTACTAAGACAAACTGCTCTGCTGAGCGCACAATTCTCCCCCTGGAGTGAGGCTTAGGAAGAGTGACCCACATATGACAGGTGATAGTCATGTCACTTATTGCAGGATGCCTGGAAGGTTCTCAGATACTTGGAAGCCGAGGGTGGGAGATTAGATTGGCCTTGCCCCCTGATCAATCTCAGTCACCTGCCCGCTTTGGAAAAGTTTGGTTCATCATTCCCACCCACCCTTCAATTCTGTGCATCCTCGTCTGCCCTGCTTTTAGGTGGGGGAGAAGTGGAAACCCTTAGATAGGAAAGACCTGATTCTGATCTAACGCTGGTGTCAGTCAGCGATGGTGACTCTGAGGTCAACAGACATGAACTGCCGTAAGATGGGTGTGAGTGCAGTGAAAGCTGGAGCCCAAGGGAAGGGGCTGTTCTTCCAGTGTTTACAGCTCAACTGGTAGTGTGGGAAATTCTCTGTGGGGGCCTGTTCCCCGGGGCCATTCCAGACTCCAGTGAACACTTCCTACATAGGTTTCATTTGCAGATCATGATGCAGACATTCTCTAACTGAGCCTCTCAAGACCCTCAGGGGAGGTGTAGGGTTGCATCTCTATCTCCATTTTACAGAGGGGGAAACCACAACAGAGAATGGGAAGTGACCCGCTCAAGGTACGGAAGGTGTAGGAATGGGATTTGACTTTGCCATGCATTCATGTCACTAAACCAAATCAGCAGGTAGTGATTGACCTACTGGGGATCGATTTATCGCATCTAGAGTAGACGTGATAAATCGATCCCTGAGCGCTCTCCTCATCAACTCCAGAACTCCACTGCCGCGAAAGGCAGAAGCAGAGTTGATCCACCATGAGAACGCCCAGGGAAGTCGACCTAAGATAAGTTGCGTATCTTAGGTTAACCCCCCCGCCCCAGGTAGACCAAGAGAGGCCTGGTGTCTGCCCCAAGGTGGATACGGATGGTTGTACAAGAGGGTCAGATTCATGGATGCTTCTCTAGATCTCACAACGTTCCTCTGTTGCTTGTTATTGCACATCCTGGCTCTGCAATAACGGAACCACTTCAAAGGCAGGTGTGGTGCTCCAGCTGCCCTGGAGCTCTGTAGATCAAGGTGCTGGGGCTCATTAAGGAGAAGCAGAGCTAGGAGCTTTATTGATCTTCTTGTACACTGCATGAGTATCCACACAGCTTTCAGTAAACTCCCAAAGTCCTGTCCCAGCTTGCCACCAGCTCAGTGTAAAACCTGGGGAGGAGTCTCTGGGAGCAGGTGGTTCTTTGGTTATTCCAAAGTCCTGGCCAGGGATAGAAAGTGGGCATAACCCAAGGACTTCACAGCAAGCACGCCTTGCAGCATAACAGTAAATTTCAGCATGTTAATAGCCCACAGTGGATTGCTTTCATATTTATGCTGCCACCTTGTGGCCAGTGTAAGTAACAGCATCCTCTTGTGCAGGTAACATTCTTAGCAAAGCTGTTCAGCAAATTTGAGGCCAAAAATTTGTTTCCATAAAACTACGCCTTTTATAAGGTGAAAATGGTCCCCCAAACGTCTTTCAGCTGGGGGTTTTAATGCTAGTGAATGAATAAAGATGGTAGTAGAGTGGATGGCACTCTGTTTGCTGCTATCACCTGTTGGTACCATCTGTCTTTGGGCCAATCAGAGAGGTGCAGCTCCCAACACGGGAAAATGTTCTATATTTTTAAAAAATCTCATTAAAACTCTCACGGTCCTAATCCACCCCCCTCTCGTATTTCATCTCCCATCCTTGCCAAGATACATGCGCACAGACTAATATTTCCTCCACTGTATTTCCTTTTCCCCGGCTGCCAAGAGATCTGTGTGCAAACACAAGTTTCTCCTTTTTCTAATCATCTGTCTCTTCCTCCTCCAAGGGAGTAAAACAAAACTGAGACAAAAAAAGAGCCATGTTAATTTCGGCTCCATTCAGAAACACAAGGGGGTGGGAGGGAATCGGCCAAGGACAAAATTGGCAGAGAAATAAGTTTTCGTTTCAGGCTTTGAGGATGGGAGAAAAAGCAGCCAATAGCCCTAAAGGGAGGAACGTGTCCCTTTAAACTGCAAAGCCAAGACTTCAAAGATAGTCTGGAGTCCAGAAAATAAAGACTTCATGGTGCCTTCTGCTGTCACTCCTGGACAGAAATATTAGTCCAGGGGGAATCATTGCAGCACTGATGAGAGGAGCCAATCTGTTAGAGCTAATGAGGTGGCTTGCTGCGCAGCAGATCTCTGGGCCCAGAAGGGTGCAGAGACACCTTGTTGCAAGACAAGGCAGGATGAAGTTAGGGACTTGCTGCAAAGAGATGCTTTTGTCTTGGAGCAGCTGGTCGGGATCTGGCCCACTCCACCTTGATTGGCACCGATGCCAGGCTAAGTCAGCCTTGGAGAACATGATGAGAATTAGGGATGGTGAAAAATCCCCCACCAAGGCAGGATTGCTCCCCATGGGCCATTATCCTCCAGTTCTCCATCTAGTTCCTCTTCAGATGTCCCCAGGAGAGCTGCAGGGCTCAGCCTGTGATAAGGATCTTGATGCTCTCAATGTCCCAGGAGATTTTGATCTGGGGTTTTGCTTCACATGCACCTCTGGTCTCAAAAGATGGGGGTTCTATCAGTTCCCACAGTGACTATGAAGCTGAGGGTTGTCCTCACCATTGGGCATGAGTTTTCCTCACTCTCTTGGACAGCTAGATTCTGTTTCCATTTGCACTGGTGTCAATGTGGCATAAGCTAGTCTTGTGTATCTGAGCTCAAGACCCGATCCTCATCTTCTCTGGGCCTCTTGCACATCCGCCCAAGATAGAGCTTCACAAAGCTTGCCCACAGTGCTCGCAGACTTGGTGCTTTCCTGCATTTAATAAGCGACACTACATTTCATTCAGGACCCCAGAAAGACACCATTTGGAAGTTGTGGCGGGAAGGGAAGTGGGCTGCAGCTGGTCACCTAGTGCAGCTGTGCCATCTGCTGCAGAGAAGCATCAGTTAATAATGCCCAAGCCTGCTTTCCATTGCCAAGTGTCACTCAGAATACAAGTGGCCAAATATAACAGACTGCAGAACGCAAACTCCCAATATTCCGTTCTCATCAGGTTCCTATACTGTGCCCATCACCACGGTGTCTGAACACCTGTAGCCACCTTCCTACCCTTCCCCTCATACCACTCTCCTCCACCCATGAAGGAAACCTGGGCTAAGCTTGATCAGAATTGATTATTAAACTAAAAGGGCTCCTTCCCCTTCCCTTTCGCTGGGGAGACCCGGGGATGGGAAATGTAACCTCTGACCAATTACAAATATATCTTCCCAAGCACTGTATGAAATATCCTCTGGGGTAATTTAAAAATCTCATACGCGAGGTTACTGAATTTCATTTCCATTTCTTCAGGTTGATCCAAATTTGCAAGAACAAACCCTCAGAAATGTCGAGAGTTTTCACTGACTGGGGAAGTCAACTTTTGAGTGAAACTGAGCAAATGTGAACTCCAGGAATGGGTCTGTTTTCAAGCAAAATCCTCAGCAGTTTAGAGGCTTCAAACAGTTGTTTGGATGAAGATCATTTTGTGCCTTGAAATGCGCTGGAATTTGCACATTTCTGTTTGGAAACGGAAATGTCACCCAAACAAGCAAACCTTTGGGGACGCAGAAAGAACTCAAATCTTGGGCGGTAGGATTGAGTGAGAAGATATTTGTTCTACGTGTGGAGGTTTTAGGGCCTGCCTCTCCTCTTGCAATGGGGTCAATCTGGAATAACTCCGCTCGAGTCAGCACTGCTACCTTGGTGCAAATCTGAAGTAACTCCACTGAGGCCAGCTCTGTTATTCTCATGTAAACTGGGCGTAACTCTGTGGAAGTCACACCAGATGATGGTGTCGGGGGTAACTCCGCCGACGCTAGTGCTGTTAGCAGTGGCAGTTGGTGGCTTTTTGGATGGGTGAGGCACATATCACACAGTCTCACAAATTCCAATAGACGTCCTCCTCCCTGCAGTCCTGGCCAGGGGTTTCTGCTGTGCCCTGCCAGGGCCGCAGCCTCCCCATTGCATCTTGTCTTTGCAGGGATCGGGTGGCCATGGATCGTGGCCCTGCAGGGAGCCCTCTGTAGCTCCGTGTCATGGCCCCACTCCCTCCCTCAACCACCAGCCAAGATTGTGGGAGCCATCTTTGGGCAGGAGCTGTTCAACAGAGGGTGGCCTCTCCTGTGGCCGGGGACTTGGCCTCCTCCTTGCAGTCTTGGCTGGTGGTCTCTGCTCCACCCGCTAGGTGATTTCAGCCTCCCCACACCTTGCGTCTGGTGTCTTGGGTCCCTCAGCTGTGCGGAAAGCCCCATGCAGCCCCGCTGTGTCTGTGTTGGGAGGCAGCTCCCTGCAGCCCCGCTGTGAAAACCAGCCTTAACGGCTGCAGTTCTGCCCCGGCCTCACCACGCCCTGGTTCCCACAGCGACACCCTCATAAAGTGACTCCTGAGGGGAGTAAGTTGGCGTGGTAACAAGGCAGCTTCCTGAGGCACTATGACCTACCCCACCATTTGCACCTCACCTGCAGCACGACCGTTCCTGGCATTGCGTTTCACGATGGACAAGGTGTGAGTGATGTGACGAATTTAAATCAGATCACAGGCACTTCTTGTGGAGTTACGTGGCTTATTTAATGTGTACATGCTTAGCTGTCCTTAAAAATCTGTGCAGATACCGCAAGGGTAGCTTTTGGGAATTCACTTCTGAATTCTTTGATTAGGCTGGGCCTAGGCTCATCAGCTGCCACTGGCCATTAGCCCGATGTAAGAGAGAGAAGAATCCGACCCCTCACATCCCCTGTCTCCCAGTTACTCTATGCTCCAGTGGGTCAGAGCGTGGACGGGCCTTGCTGGCACCCGCTGTGGGAGGGAGGGTGGGGAAGGAAGGGGACTGAGGAGGTTTGCAGACTGCATTACCTAGTGGTGCCTGAACTGGTGTCAGAGGCTGGAGGAGTGGAGGATCCAATAAGCCACTGGTAGCCGACAGGTAGCCGGTTACAGGCCAAGGAACCTCTTGAATGGTCTTGGACTTCCCCACCCCGCCTCAGAGTCGGGGGTCAGCCAGGAGACCGACCCCTCCCACGCTGGAAGGGAGGGTGTCACTTCTTGCCATGACAGCAGCGCCCATCGGGGGCACCCAGGGGAGCAGCCCAGCCAGAGCTGCGGCGAGGGAGAGCCGTGTGAACCGAAGGGGTCGATACTCAAATCCACGGAGATGAAAGTGTCTGCAATTACATGTCTGAACATTCCCCCTCCCAGGCAGCACTTGATAGGTATATCTGATCCCCTGGCCTTTTGTGTAGTGACTGGCACTTGTTGTATTGACGCTGAACTCCCGACCTTGCCTTGTCTCGCTCTGTGACCTTATGTCAAAACCACTTTGGATAGAGTTTCATTGACTGGGTTACCTCAGGTTCCCAAAGGAAAGTGATCGCTCTTCTCCCCTGAATGACAGGCTCTTTCTCTCCCCCGCCCTCCCCTGAGGCCCCGGGCTGGAAGGTGAGGGATGAGGGAGGCAGCACAGAGAAGAGGCTGTGTCCCATGCTCCACCATTAGCGCGGAGCTTGTCACATGCACCATCTGTCCTTAAATGCTTTAGATCAGTGGTTTCCGAACTTGGGTACCATACCCCTAGGGTACGCGAGCTCTCTTCAGGGGCTACGTGAGAAAAATCCTGTAAGGGAGGACAATGCATTTTGTTTAGTAAGACTTGGCAATCTAATCATAGGGATATTCTGACCCTATCTCAGATGGGGATACGTGATAGTGTACATTATTTGGAAAGGGGTACGCAGCCTGTTTGAAAGCCACTGCTTTAGATCCATGGTTCTCAAGCAGGGGTACCCATTCCACTGTGAGTACGCAGAGGTCTTCCAGGGGGTACATCAACTGATCTAGCTAGTTACCTAGTTTTACAACAGGCAACATAAAAAACACTAGCCAAGTCAGTGCAAACTAAAGTTTCATACAGACTATGACTTGTTTGTAGTGCTCTATATACTAGGCACTAAAAAGTAAGTACAATATTTATATTCCAATCGATTTCTAATTTTATGGTAAAAATGAGAAAGTTGGCAGTTTGTCAGTAATAGCGCGCGGTGACACTTTTGTATTTTTATGTCTGATTTTGTAAGTTAGTAGTTTTTAAGTGAGGTGAAACTTGGGTGACAAATCAGACTCCTGAAGGGGTGACAGTGGTCTGGAAAGGTTGAGAGCCGCTGCTTAGATCATGGAGAAAGGTTGCTGGCTGGACATCCCTGGGGACCTGCGGCCCAGAGAGCAGGGTTGTGGCAAAGCTAGCTTCCCCAGATTAGTGTGCCAAGGTGCCTTGCTCCCTGATTGGGAAGGAGTGCCTCCCTGGGTCACAGGGGGTACTGCCCGTCGGGCTTCCAGCTGTGCTTGTGGTTTCTGTGCCATTGACACCAGACCAATGAAGAAGCAGGCGGAGAGCCATCCAGTTCATGACACACAGTGTCATGCTATAAGGCTGTAACTATTTTTGGTCATCCTCAAGTTGGGGGCAGATTTGAACCAGCCAGAGAGAGTTAAAAGCCAAGCACCAACCCCATAAACCATCCAGAGCCCTGGGATTCTTGATGGGCACTGTGGGAGATGCTGCAAATCCCCAGAGGCTGCCGCTCACGTGCCTGGATTCTGCCCTCGCCTGCTCTTTGTTCTTAGAAAAGCTACATTGCGGGCTGGCTGGCTTGACTGCAAACTGGCACGCCCTAGGGGTGAGTTTCCCTTGCATGCAGGGGCAACCTTGCAAGGCTAGCTCTGGAAACAATTTGACTTTGTATATGTATTTAGAAGTTCCTCAGAGGAATGGGGGAAATAGCTTAGATGTTCTGGCTCCTGGAGTTTCACTCCAGTTACCAGGCCAGGCTTTTCGATGTGATCAGCCGTGTGGCCTGCTCTTGCTTGGATGGGACACTGGAGTGTGCTGCATTGAGGTGGCTTGCGGCCTGAGGGCTTGTGAGGGGCCCACGGGAGATGGTGAAATGCAGTGCTTGGACTGAGTTACTTGTCTGGGAGGAGACGATTCTGGTTAGATCTCCTCTGTGCTGTGTGACGGCTGTGCACCACCACTCAGATCCCAACACAGCTTGTCTAGAGACAGCCCACGAGGATCTCAGAGAACACAGCCTTTCTGTAGACAGGCCTGCTGCTTCCATGAAATAACACCCCTGCACTACTTCAGGGGGAGACGGTATTGAACCAGCGAAGGGGTCTTGAATCATATTGGAACTCCCAACCCCCCCACTCCCCAGCTCCATCTTTCAGGGAGTCAACACAGCCTCAACCCTGATGACTCAGTTACGGCTGAGTCAAGCATCTGATTCACTGATCAGCTTCCCAGCCCCAGCTCTGTCTAAACCCGTCCCTGGTCGGTTAGCCATCCTCCCTTCCCAGGAATCTCCCTGCCTTCGTCCTGGTGCAGCAGATTGTCACCACTCTCCACTTTCATTCCTCTGATTCTCTTACTTCTCCCTTGTGCCTTGCCCTTCATGCTGGACGTGTCTTTCAGGACCTTTCACAGAAGATCTGCTAAGCCTTTAAGTATATGCATGGGGCCTCCTCCATCTACAGGGCAAGGGCCTTCACTCCCATCATCTCTAATAGGTCTTCTGCATGAAGTTGGGAACATGTCTGTTTGTGAGACGCTTGCCCCTGAACCTTCTAGCCAGAAGCTTTCGTTGCATTATTACAAAGTGTTTTTTACACATATGAGGGTCTTTCACTTACTCCAGTGGTTGATTAATTTAATCTTCCATTTAATTGGATCAGAACCTCTAGAGTCAAATCCTTTCTCTTAAGAAATAATGCACATTCCAGCCTTTGTTTTGATTAATTTTGATCACAGTTAGACCCATGTTACTGGATAATTCAATCACTGGCTCATAATATGCAATTAACAAGAAGAAACCAAAATTCTGAAGATTCTAGCAGATACCACTGTGCTAAGAGGGCAAGAAATTACTGCACGTTATTCTGATAGTATTACCGGCAATAATTATTTGGTCTATATAGTTCCTTTTATCTGAAGATCCCAAATACGATTAGGTCTCTCCACAGCCCTGTATGATAGGTAACCCATGAATTGATGTGTGAGTTTATGGGCATTATACCATTAATTTCCATTGCATGGCATCAAAACTGTTTGATATTGTGTCATAGGCTCTATTATGCCGACAGCTAATGGAGCCTCTCCTTTAGCTCAAGGGCCTGTGGTTTTGGATCAAGAGAATCTGAGTTCTAGCCCCATTGTCTCCATGAAGTTTCAAGTCTCCCAAGTGTGAAGTAAAGTGAAAGCCATGCAGTCTATAGATGGTACAACCCAGATTTGTGAGAATATTCTTCTTCTTTCTGAATGGGGAAACTGAGGCACCAAGCATAAGTCAGCAGCAGGCCCAGGATTAGAACCTATGTCTCCTCCCAGTACCTTACTCCAACCATAAGGCAACCCTTGATGGTGAAGCAGAGACTTGATTGGAAATAGGGGCTGTGTATGTGTGGGGGGATGGGGGGATCCACTACAGAGAATTCAAAAGAGCAGTTGCACCAAATAGATTTCTTTAGTCGAAGAACATGAGCGAAGATGGAGTGAGCGTGGCCCCCGTTGGAGTCGCTTTGGGGGCTACGCATTGCTCTTGCCTCTCTGCAGGTGGTTGTGAAATGTCAGCAGTGCTGATTGAGGGCCAGGCAGGGGAAGGAACTGATGCGCATGTTAACACCCCTTTGGCTCCCTCTGCAAGCTGTGGAGATCAGGCTGAGAGCTGCTTCCTGCTGGAGAGGGAGAGCAGCCCAGGCCAGGAGCTGCACATCTGCACGGGTGGGTCCCTCAAACGAGAGCCCGTCCGAAACACGTCGAGGAAACTCTCTCGGGTTCCAAATGAAATCTCCCAGGCCCCAGTGTTTCTGACCTGTTGAGGGCTGTCGAGGGCTTTGGAAGCCTTGGACGAGATGGGCTTTTGCAATGCACAGAGCACAGTGCAGTCCCCTGTGACGCAGCCTAGAGCCGGCGTGGGATACCAGGACCCTGGGCGCTCTGTACACCAGAGACGGGAGGTGGCAATGGGGGGAGCTGCCAAGGAGGGGTGGGTGAGATCTTTTCTGAGCGGGCGGCAGAACTGCAGATGCCGTTACGTGGTCACTTACTCCCTCCCCCTGGCAGAGTGACTGGAGAGAGGGGGCAGCGTACAGCTTTGTTCTCCCCACACCCCGAAAGAAGACGTATACTCACTCTCCAGCATCACGGTGCCCTGTTCTTAGTAGGACCTCCAACCTCTCCAGCTGGGCTTGGGTGGCCAAAGGGAGAAGAAGTGAGGGATTGGTCAATGGAAAGGATTGATCTGCTGGAGAGGGAGTCTCCCATTGGGCTGGCTGACGGGAGAGCTGGCTTTCACTGGGGATTGGCTGCTGGAAGAGGCGGCCCTCGCTGGGGATTGGCTGACGAGCGAGTAGGCTTTTGGCGGGCGATCGGGGAGAAAGGAGAGATGCCTGTGGGGGATCAGTGTGTGAGAGCTGAAGGGAGAGGATCAGACCTGCTTTCCCATGTCCGCTCTGGATCAATTTCCTGGGCCGCTCACATGAAAGGGGAGAAAGGGCAAGCGTGGAGCCTGGTCCCCGGACAGCACTTTCCTTTTATCGGTGGCAATATTGGAAGATAAGCTCTCTCTTTCTTTTTGGGCTGTAGATAAACATAGATGATGAAGGTTATAAAGGCTTCCAGGGATGTTTTTTATGTGATATTAACTTCTTAATAGGTCACCTTGGTGTTGAGGAGCCGAGGAGTGAAGAGACTCTGAAATTGAATTACACTAACCTTTGCAGAGCACAATCCTGGCAGTGGGGCTGGTGACTGGGGCCTAGAGAGATGGGGCATCTCGTTGCATTGACCCTTGTGGCCTCAGCCACAGGGGAGATGGCCGGCTGAGGGATAAGGCTTGTGTGATTACTTGGGAGTGCCTGTCTTTTGTGTCCCCCCATTTCCTAGTTCATTAAAGGGAGGGAGGGGCTGCTTTTCCCCACACTGGCCCTAGTTCCCAAGCCACTGCTCTGCACCCCTTAAGCGCAAGCTCCCAGAGCACACAGGAGAGCCAAGCACGCTGTCCCATGTCCCTCTGATGTACCGTGACCTGCACCCTGGGTGGTCGTCGAGCATTGGTGGCGGCGTTTTACACCCCGTGCGAATGGCTTCAGCCCCCAGTGCCTGCCCCAGGAGTGCTGAAAGGAGCCAAAATCTGCTTGGAAAACATCCTACATCCAAATGCTCAGTGCAGCAGAGGGCTTAACACAGAGCTGTTGCTTTGTAAAGGACACCTAGCACGTGTTTTTTACCTGCCAGGACCTGAATCTGAGGGGCAGTGTTTCTTCTGCAGTACTTAATGTTGTCTCCCACCTGCTGCTGCCCACACACACACACCCGCTCACCCACCCACCCACCCACACTCTTCACCCCTTTGTGCAGGCTTCACTCTGGGGCTTTTCAGTGTTGCTGGTCCCTTAATCCGAACTAAAAATCATTCCGACGGAAAGCATCTGTTTGCGCGTTCTGTACAAAGAACCAGAATGGGAGTCAACCGTGTGATGAACGGCTTTAAACAAGCTGTCCCCGCCCGCCAATGTTTGTGGCATACTAATGAAATTCTGCCGGCTTGAGTGAGACCAAAGGACCTGGAAAGAGATCAGGTCTAGAGCAGCCATTAATATTGTGGGGAGCCTGCCAGTGTGCATATGAACTGCTGCCCCCTGTTGGATGGAATCAGAAGGGTTCAACTGTGTGTCATAGACTGCTGGAAACGCTTTAGCTCAAGTGACAGGATCCTGTGCCTTTTGGAGCTCTCTCATTGCTAAGTTTGGCGTTGCCTGACAGCTGGGAAGTTCCTAAGTGCTAACAGAGCTGCATAATCATAAAGTAAAAATCCCCTGACACTGTCAGTGCAATACTCCTTGGAGATGTACCCTTGCAAAAGGGGACAACCCTTTTCTGACCAACAGGCTCTGCCAGAGTATCTTGCAGTGACCAGTGGGGATTGAACTTGGCATCTCTTAGCATGAGTCCCTACTGTGTGCACTAAGGATCAAATCTCTTCGCTTGGAGGCAGCCACGAACTTATAAAACCTCTTACATGGATCTGCCACTAGAGAGGGACCAAGACACACTTGTCCGGTGTGTTACCCCAAGAATGGCCAGTTCTTAGAGGGGTTAGATGTTGAGGTTCACTGTGGACCAAACCCACACGGCACATCCTCATCCAGCAGGCCAGCTCCTGCATATCAGAACCTCTTTCTACCTGGTCAGGGTAATGGAGCCCATGTTATTAGCTCAATGGCTCCCGCAGTGTCTGCTGCCACTTGGATCCATTCCTCCTCGGAGTCTGTATTGCTTTTCTTCCCAGAGGAACTATTTTATCAGGCATAGTGACCGGTGGAAAAGAGCTCCTTGAAAACGAAGACCCATAGGTGCTGTCCTGGTGCTGAAATGTCCTGTTTCATACTGAAGTAGCATAGTGCTGGATAGACGCAGAGGGCTGGAGTGGCACCTAGCAGTCCAGTCCGAGTAAGGGCGCGTGTAGCTGGCCTTGCTCCTGATTCCTCCCCTCGCTCTGGCAGGGAACTCATATACTCTGGCCCCTTTTCTGGAGCAGACTGATTCCCGCACAGTGCCAGGGCAGCTACATTGGCTAGCACTCGGGGGCAGAGCCAAGAGTCTGGATCTAGATCTAGAGCCCATGATGTTTGAAAGGTCTCTATCATTTGGGAAAATGTGGGCCGGCCCCTGCCACCCGCTTTGAGATTGCTGGTGAAGTCAATGGTAACTTTTCAGGGTGGCCTCACAGGCTTGGTCCTTGGGTTCTCCCTATTACATCGCCATAGAAAAAAGAGCAAAATGTGACCTTACAGCCGAAAGGGCCTTCTTTTTCTAATAAGGGGAGAAAACTTAAGAAAGAACAAAAGTAAAGCCTCCGGGGAGAACGTGTAGTGTGTGTCTCTCCTCTGCAACACGTGTCCAGAATCTGAGTGCACACAGGCTGCTGTCTCTGCACACTAGGAGGAGCAAAGAAATGCAAAGGTGTAGTACACAGGAAACCACAGGAAATGCATTTTCAGAGCTATGAACATCTCACTCCCTTTGTAAAAAAAACAGTGGCACTGTCCACTTGTCGGGGTAGGGCTTGGAGACCACTGGGCCTCCACCTCACGGCCTAGGTATGTGCCAGTAGCCTGCTAATGACGCCCTGGCATGGCTTATTGCTGAACACTGATTGCTTGGCAGGCCATTACCTTGAAAAATGAGCCTTGAGGAGCTTGCCGTGTGATGTTACAAACTAATGATCTGCATTGATTAGCACGTGGCTCACGAGTGTCTAATTTATCAGTCAGCGCCATGGGAGCACGTGCTTTCAAAAATGATGTCGTCTGTCAATCGGCTGGTGAATGTTCATGTCACACACACCTGACATGATGTCTCACTCAGACAGGGAGACAGGAAGAAAGATGTCCTGCTCCTCTCTCTCCAACAGGCAGCAGGGTCCATTGGTTAGCAGCATGGCCTGGGAGGCATGAGATGTGGGTTCTCTTCCCAGTGCTAATAGCTCCCTGTTGTCATTACTCTCTGTGTTGTGGTGGAAGCCCCAGTTATGAACCAGGACTCCATTGTGCTAGGTGCTGTACAAAAAGAAAGACAGTCCTTGCCCCAAGCACTTATCTTTGTCTAATTTAAACCTACTCTTTGGGGCAGGGAGTGTTTTTCTATATCAATCTGTCTGTCTAGCTATTGATGCAAAGTTCTGTCTCTCTGCAGAGAGCCTCTCTGCTGGATGTTACACACTGAACCCTTCCTCATGAAACACCAGCATGAGGCTGCCATGTGGAGCCCTCCCGGACACAGAAAATAGAAGCGGATGGTCTGTATTTCCTGGTTCCACCTGGTTCTCCTAAGAGGGGAGGAATTGTCAGCTCCTTTGGCAGGTGTGTCACTAGCAAGGCACAGCTCAGACCCAGCCTTCAGGCCTGTCTCGCTTTGACCTAATTTTTCAGCCCAGCTGGCTGATTTGCCCAGGAGGTCAGTGGGTGACTCCGTGCAAGGATTACAATCCCCAATCCTGCCAGTTGGGGAGTGCACTGTGCGTGCCATTAGAGCCCAGCTGATTGCATGTCATGGGATTAAAGTGGAATGCGTGTTGTTTGTATGGATTAGCAGGGGATGTTTTAGGGAATCCTTTTCCCTGAAAACCGATGTTTTGCTGCACGGAAAATGCCCTGGGATGAGTTCACCTCCCACAGCTTCACGCAGCTGTGAATGATTGGTTAAAATTATTCGATCACACTGACTGTAAAGTTCAGTCCTTGCAGGCGAAATGCATAAGCCTGGGTCCTCGCCTCCACTGCTAGTAACTACACCAGGCACCATCAGGGTGCCTCTGGTGAGTGGGTCCGTCTCTCTCAAGGAGGTGTGGTGGAGTCGGTCTTTGGGTGTGCGGGCCCTGTGGAGTCTGCAGGATGCGTGTATGGGTTTGCAGATGCATTTGCTGGTGTGTATGTGGTCATGCGAGCCTTGCAGAGGTGTGGGCATTTGTGCGTGGGGGGAAAAGGTTTGGGGTCAAGGATCCAGTTTGGGTGAAGGATCAGGGTCAATCCCAGTCTCAGGTGAGGGCTTAGGCTGCCAGCAAGTTTGAAGTGAAGGTTTGGGGTCAGTATTTGTTGAGGGTGATGGTTTTGGGTTGGTTTTGCCTCGCTCCTGACGTGCGTGGTCGCTATCACTGAAACAGAAGGGTCTGGAATGGCTTGAAAGCCCCTGGGCATGGAAAGGAAAAAATGCCCAACTTGCCATGCAAAACTCTGACAAGACCAAGTGCAGCAGTGGATTGTCCGGTGAACCCTGAGCTCCCACTTGTGGGTCTATGGGCTTCCGTCAGATCAGCGGTCTCAAAACCTTACCCAGACAGAACTAGACAGCGCAGGTTGGCTTCATGGTTCAGAGGTAAAGTTGCGAACCAGGAGATCCGGGTGCCATTCTCGACTTTTGCGCTGATTTTTGGCAAGTCACTGAACCTCTCCATGCCTCAGTTTCCTCATCTGGAAAAAAGGGCTAACAATGCTCACCTGGCTTGGAGACTGAGACTTGTCCCTTCACTCAGTAGCACTTGGAGAGGACTTTCAGATCTGTGGGTAAAAAAGCCTAGAAAGGTGCAACGTTTTATTATAAATTGATCAGCTGTTAATGGGCATTAGATAAATTAGAGCAGCTTGTCTGGCCAGTGAGCGTGCGCCGAGATGGAGGGAAAATGGGGAAAAGATGGTGTGTCAGCAGCCCGCTCCCCCTTTGCCAAGATCGATAGAGCTACATCGTGTAACCAGAATCAATGGAACAGCAGAAATAGATCATAATAATAACATCCTGCCATTAGATCATACGCTGTCTGCTGTCTCTCTGCCCCCTCCCCAGCCCAGGAAGAGTCGCCAGCGGTGCCAGGTCTGCTGGGAGACGTTAGGTTCATAAAACAGGGAGGAACTGATATTGGAAAAGCAATAAGGTATTAGAGAGGCCCCAGTGCTGCCGTAACGCGGCAGCCGGGCGCCACTCAGTGCGATCGGAATTAATGTGCTGAGCTCCAAGGCTACGTGGACTTTTTGGAAATGGAGTTTTCCGACCCTTAATCCAGTCGCGGGGAATGATGATGTTTTCAAGAAGAAACAGGGGACGAGGGGGCGTATGGCCTAGAGCTTAGCTCAAGCGCTGGTTGTCAGCTGTACTGGGCTCTGGCCAAGGCTTTCAAAAAAGATGTGAGTGGCTCAGTTTATGGTAGGCCCAACTTGAGACACCCGAAAGCGGCCTGATTTTCACAGGGCAGGCGGCCCGGTCCTGTTGGAAACTCAGGCTCCTTTACGGTGTCTCACCTTGGGCACCCGAAAATGCGAGGCCCCCAAGATCACGAAATCTTGGCCTCTATCCACTAATTCCAAATGGCTTTGGATGAGTCTCCTGACCTCTCTCTGCCTCGGCTGTCACTGCTGGCAACCTTGCAGGAGAGCTGTGAAACGTTAGCCTTGTTCCTGCCTGTGAGGAGCTCTGAGAGACCCGCGTGTGGACGGTGCAGTGAAAGGGCAAGGGGCTACTCTGAAGGACTGGAGTTAAGAAGGGGGACAAGGCACCCTGGGAGCTGGCAGTCAGATAAGGGTTGCTCTTTCCCACGGTGGCTGTTGCCGTTCGGTTTTTGTTTCTCCCTGTGCAGCCGGGTGGAGGCGGCTTGTGCTGATCCCGGTGACCTGCGGGCCGCCGGCTTTGAAATACAGCCCTGTAATCCTCATTCCAGTCACTTCGGCATCCCCCCTGGGAAATCGGGCAATTTCATGGCCAAAATCAAGCATTAGTGCTACCTGAGTGGGAGCTGCTGGAGTGCTGGCCTGGAAGCGTTTGGGCGGCGGATGAATTTCCTTTAACTTCCTTAGCTAAAGGCCGGCTGACGCCGCCCGGATCGTGCTGGGTGACGTGCTCGTTGGGGGCAACTTTGCTGATCCAGCCACGACTCTCTGCATTCCTCTGATTGTTTTTTAAAATGACTCTCATTCAGCCAGGATCTTAGTCTGCTGCCTGTTCAGCCAGTGGAGTAACAACAACGTCATAGTACTCCCACCAGATGCCCTGAGGTAGAGTGCTCATCAAGGGGTTAACTAGGTTACTCAGCATATTATGGGTTGGAGACATGGTCCATTCCCCGCTTACTTCCTGTTCCGTTGGTGTTTCTCCCCACGCTGTTGACGTTGTAGTGCAATAAAGCAGCACATTCCCAGCCTGCAGCCCTGTAAATAACCTCCCTTGGGCGTCCGTGGAGCAGAGCGGAGTCCAAAGTGTGTTACAAACGTGATTTAAAGAGTGAAGGGATCAGGTTTTGCAGGGAAACTGGCTATGATGTCCCAAGCAAAGGGAGCTGGCTTTCGGGGAAGAAAACGCAGGCAGAATCGATGGACCAAGTGACAAGGATGTTCTTTTTCTGCAAAAGGCCTTCTCCCTTCCCCCTGTCCTGAAAAAATAGTGTGTCCTAATGCACAGAGCACTAGCCTGGGACTCTGCGGACCTGCGTTCTGTTCTCAGCACTGGCTGCTGTGTGACTTTGAGCAAGTCACTTCATCTCTCTGGGATGCAACTTCCCCACTGCAGGCATCCGACGAAGTGGGTATTAGCCCACGAAAGCTTATGCTCTAATACTTTAGTTAGTCTTTAAGGTGCCACAGGACTCTTAGTAATTTCCCCACTGTACAATGGGGATAACGATCCTGCCTTTCATTGTAAAGCACTTTGAGCTCTATGGCTGGAAAGGGCTATGTAAGAGCAGGGAGGGGTTATATCTGCTCCAATAGCAGAACGCTGTTTATCCCAATGCAAAACGCAGGTGTTTGTGCTTTACGAGTGCACTTAAAATGGTGTGCTTTTTACCACCAGCGTGAGTTGTGTTTCATCAGCCAGCTTCAGCGTTCTCTTCCGATCTGTTCCCTCCCAGTACCTACCGCTCCTTTGGGGATACACCTGTTTCTTCCTGGTGGACACACACCACATCCCCTGCTACCTCAGCCAAGTAATCTCAAACTCCTAAGTCAGCCCCTCCTGTCCTAAGGAAGGCTGGCACCAGCCCGCCACCCGTTCATCCCAGCAGATCCCAGCAAAGCACCTCCCAGCCACGGACCCCACACCAGCTGGAGCGGCTCAGATAAAGCTACCATAATGAAGGAAGCTTCTTCCTTCTTTCAGCCTCCTGATCTCCTGGGTGTCTGGCAAGAACTCCTTCAGGGCTGGTCGTGGCCGAGGCTGCGATTGGTGGAGAGGAGGGAGTCTGCATCTCTAAAGATTAATAGCATCGTTTGCTCATTAAGGAGATCGTTTGGAGGCCCAGCCTAGCCAGAAAGCTGGAGTGCAAGCATCTGTTTGCTACTGGGAGAGGATATATTTTGTCTGTTACTTCGATGGCTGCAGATAAATAGCCAGACCCAGATAATGTTCAAACAAACAAACAGCCAGCTGCCAGGCCAGGTCCCCCAGTAGCTGACCTTTGTGAAGCGTCATGCTAAGGTTTTAATAGCAACCTGCTTTGCAGAACAAAACCCAAAGACTCTAGTCTTCTCAAGAGCGGAATTAATGTCATTATGGAAGGGCTTAGTGTGGGGTGGGTGGAATGACCTGGTGGATGGCTGTGTGCATGCTAGGGGTGTGTGTGTGTGTACACATCAGGTGTGGCATGCACTGGAAGTAGGGATTACTGCAGTGGTACTGGAGGTAGATGAGTTTGTGTACTTGTGGAGCATGTGAGCGGGTGCCTAGACAATCATTGGAGTTGACTGCATTTGTAATGGGGTGGGGTGTATGTGTGTACCAGGTGTGTTTGTAACCCATGCATAAAGGTGAAAGTGTCCTGGATGTGCACACTGGTCACAGGCGAGTGTGCATCAACACGGATTGCAGGTGTGGGTGTGCATGAGTGCACACTGACTGCAGGTCTGTGTGTTGGTAGAGGGAGTGTGGGTATCCATTGGGAATAAGAGTGCACATATTGGGTCTGTGGGTATTTGCTGTGTGTAGGGGTGAGCATGTCTGATCTATGTAGGAGGATTGTGTGTGCGTGTCTGGGTAGATACGAGGTTTGGGGGTGTGTGAGTTCTATATGTAGGGGAGTTCCAGTTGGGTTCAGCATTCATTCGAACTCTCATAGGATGGTGCCTGTTGATGTAGGGACACATCCCCAGCACTTGTATTAAATCAGGATGGCAATTGGGTTGTCCAGCCTTTGCCCATAGGGCTCCCTCCACATCACCCGTTATTCAATGGACAACTCGCGGTTCGGTCTCTCTTTAAACCTCGTCAGTTGCTGGCTCCCCCAGCAGCCACTTTGCCAGGCCAAAGCCAGGGGGAATCCTCATGGCAAACCCTCTTTTCTCTTTAAACCTAAGCATAAGGGTGAGCAGAGACCTCTTGGATCAGTCAGCATATGTGGGGATGGGGGTTTGAGGTGGATCAATGCTCCATATCTCCCTCATCCTCACACCCATTGCAGCTCTGGGGGTGCAGGGAGGTTGATCTTGAACACAAATCTTGAGCATTGGATCCAGTTGCCTGCACAGACCTGAAGGGGCCCATCAGGCCTTTGTGAGTTCCCAGGGAGCTCACGGAGCGATGGTCCTGGCACCGGGAGGCCTGTGGCAGAGTTGGATGCAGGCCAGTCTCCTTCAAGCACGCTTGGTATCACTCCAACACAGTGGCTTCGGCCCTTAGATCTGATGCTTCCCTGGGCAGGAGGCCAAAGCCGTCAGCCCACAGTCAGGCTCAGGTAGCTAATCTCAAATGGGGTTTCACTCCCAGAACAGCAGAGGGAGGTTGCCATAGGCCCCGCGCTGAGCAGAAGTCTCATTGCGATGGTGGTTTTCCATTCTGATGAGCTCCTTCTTTATTTTCCCTTAAGATGTTCCCTTTGCTGGAAACCCCACCAAGGCGGCGTTGGGCCAGGGCCCGGAAGCCAGGAAATGCCACTGCCTCTAAGCAGAGGGTGAAACCAGCCAGGCGAGTTTTATGCTCAGTGCTGAAGGGAAAGGGAAAACGCAATGGCTGCTGTAGTGTGCAGTTGTGTAACAATCCCTTTAAGGAGTTTGGGAGCCTGCTAGCGGGCCTCCCTTTCATCTATTGCAGAAGCCATCTGAGGCCTGCCAAAGCAGCCGTGGCTATAGATAGCTAGATCTTGCGGGTTTGTACATTGTTCATAAACGTGGTTGTTTGGAATCATCACGGTTACCCCTCGTTCTTAACACTGGGGAGAGAACAAAGACACAACAGCTGCCGTGTTGGCCAACGCAGAATGGATTAACTTGGGCACTCTGGAGCTTAAAGCACAAGTCTCTCTCTGCAACTAGAGACAAAGGGCCAGGATCCCTTGCAGAGAGCCGTAACAGGGCTGCGTAACACATGGGCTACATGTATAAAATTACCAACTTGCATAGCCAGGAAAAGTGGATCCAATGTACTATCCTCCCTAGGGTGACCAGACAGCAAGTGTGAAAAATTGGGACAGGGTGTGGGGCAGGCGTGGGCAAACTTTTTGGCCCAAGGGCCACATTGGGGTTGCATAATTGTATGGAGGGCTGGGTAGGGAAGGCTGTGCCTCCCCAAAGAGCTTGTCCCTGCCCCCTCTCTGACCCCCACCCACTTCCCATCCCCTCAGAACCCTCAACTCATCCAACCTACCCTGCTCCTTGTCCCCTCCACCCCAACCACCCCCCGGGACCCACCCCCTATCTAAGCCCCCCTGCTCCATGTCCCCTGATCGCCCCCTCCTGAGACTCCCTCACCCTAACTGCCCCTCCAGGACCCCACCCTCTACCCAATGCCCCCTGCTCCCTGTCCCCTGACTGCCCCAGCACCTATTCACACCCCCACCCCTGACAGCCCCCTGGGACTCCCACGCCCTATCCGACCCCCCCATTCCCCGTCCCCTGACTGCCCCTAGAACCTCCACCCCATCCAATCATCCCCTGTTCCCTGTCCTTTGACTGCCCCCTGGGACTCCCTGCCCCTTATCCATCCCTCCGGCCCCAGCTCCGGCCCCCTTACCATGCTGATTAGTGCAGCATGTCTGGTTTCTGCATGGCCCGCCAGAGCCAGACATGCTGCTTCACAGGAGCTCTCAGCCCTGTCCCCTTACCACGCCACTCAGAGCAGCAGGAGCTCAGGCCCCCCCAGAGCCAGCCACGTCGCTGCAGCGCTGCCCAGGAGCAGCGGGCCAGAGCTCTGGCAACACGGTACGATGAGGTTGTGCGGGAGGGGAGATAGTAGGGGAGGGGCCAGGGGCAGCCTCCCTGGTGGGGAGCTCAGGGGCCGGGCAGGATGGGCCCGCGGGCCGGATGTGGCTCGCAGACTGTAGTTTGCCCACCCCTGGTGTGTGTGTGTGTGGGGTGGGAGGGCGGTAATAGGTGCCTATCTAAGAAAAAGCCCCAAATATCAGGAATGTCCCTATAAAATCAGGACATCTGGTCACCCTAAACCTCCTTCCAGAATTTTCTTACTTGAACTTCGTTTGTACTGAGCTTTAGGGACAGCTTGGTTTCTGTACCTTAGCTTGTGTGTGTGAACTAACGAGTGTGTAGAACAAGGCTGATCCCTCCCTTCCTCCCCCTACATCTGCAGAAGAATGACCTTGCAGCCAGTTAGGTTAGCAAGGGTTGTGCTTCACCCCTAGTATGGCTTCTTCCCTGGTGCAAGGCCGCTGCAATTGTTTACCTGCACCAGGCGTACAGGGGAAACTCCCTGGGGACCATGCCCTGCGTCTGCACGGATTGGTAACTCCAATCTGCTGTTTCCTCCGCCCGCCCCTTCCATCTGCGTGCGCCTCTTCTCTAATGGGGCCCAATGCAGGATGAGGGCTTTGGCTGAGCCCGGAGGTAGCAATTGCTGGTTTACCTCTCACCGCACACGTAGCTAAGAGGGATGGAAACCAATGACCAAAGAAGCTGTTGATGGGGTTTTCTAATGTGTTTAGCCTGGCCAGTGATCAGGACGGGGAGCTATGGACCAGCTGCAAGTGTCAGAAGGACGGAAGCACCGTGGAGGGGGAAGAGATTATTTAGGATCATGCAAGCGAGTAGAACTTGGAGCAAGAGGATGACGCTGAGCGCCAGGAACATCGCTGGGAAGTGCTTCCTGACAGCGATAGTGACGGAGCTGAGGAATAGTCTCCTAAGGGAGGAGGTGGGAGGCTCTCTCAGTTGGGCCATTTGAACGTGGGCTGGTCAGAGCCCTGGGCCTGGGGAATGCGTGGCAGGGAACAATCCTGCCCTGGGTGCAGACTGAACTAGCTGGAAGAACAGGGCCTTCCTGGTGAGTCTGCCCTTTGGGAAGCTCTTGCCACGTTTTAGGCTGTGGTCATTTCTGAGCCATGACAGCCTCCTGGGTGGAGATTGAGGGGGAGGAGAGAGAAGAAAGCAGCAGCCCCTCCCTGCAGCGTCCAGCTGTGGCTCCTGGATGCGCCACCTTGCTGTTTGCTGGTGCTGCTGGTAGGGATCAGTACCTTGCACCGCACAGCCTCCTCGGGGGCTCTGGGCAGCACCTCTGGAGACATGGGGGAGGTCAGTGTGCATGGCACTGGGGGAACCTGGGACTCTGCAAGTGGCTGGTGAGGTCCCGACCCAGCATCTTGGGGGCGGCAGGGCTTGGGCTTCAGCCCTGGGGGTGGCAGGGCTCAGGCTTGGAAGAATTATCATTGTGGCCACCAGCAAGAGTTGGCTCTGGCCCTAGACAATAACAAATAACAGAAGGAGTAGACGGTGTTCAGTGCAGGAGTCTATGATCTGGCCACCTCCCGTGGGAGTTATTGAGAGTGACTCTGTCCGTCCAAGTGACCAAGCGGCTGCAAATTCTTGAGCCTCTTCCAGTCTGCTCAATGGTTAGTGCTACGCTCTCACTCTCCCTGAAGGCAGAGTGTGATCTGGCGAGTGGAGCACCGGGCTGGGATCCAGGCACTTCTGACTCCTATGCCCTACTGACTTGCTATGTCGTCTTGGGAAAGCCCTTTAACTGCTCCTTGCCTCAGTTTTTCCATCTGTTAAATGGGGGTAAGAATTCTTTGCTGCCTCACCTGGGGTTGGTGAGGTCTGAGTTCAGCTTGCATGGCTCGACCATCTCTACTCTCTGTTCATGTCCTCTCGTTCCTGACTCCTCTCTGTGTCTGTCTCTCCTCCTCCTGTCTCTCTCTCAAGTACAGCGGGGCTCCACTCCATTCCCACCTATTATACAGAATGACTCAGTGATTGATTTTCCCGGCTGACAGATTGAGTGAAAAGAAACAAGCTCACAGACTGTGTATAAGGGAAGGAAATGAGTTGGTTTCTCAATATTGTCAAGAGCCAGTGTCCTGTTGTTTTCTCTGGGTGAGAGGCGAAAGGAGGAAGAGGGGAAGAAGGCCTGTTCTATGCTCAGTTGAGAGAGAGCGTGGGAGCTGGAAAGGGACTGACCTGGATCATTAAGTCCTGGTAGCCCTGGGCCTGCTTTAGTCAAAGGCAAATTGAGAACATGAGTGCAGAGCACAAGCTGTTGTTCATTCATCCACTATCATATTCACATGGGGCTCTGCCTTCCCTCCTTCCAGGAAGAGCCCATCACTCCTGAGTCACCGTACAGGGGAGAAGCAGGGGCTGGGGCTTTCAGGTTTGCCAGCCCTTTGGTGGTTTGGCTGGCAAAAGGTCCCATAGCTTTTGGTTGCTGGAGAATAGAAGATTCTGTGAAACCAAATGGCAACAAATTCAAAACATAAAAGGAAATGCTTTTTTCACACAATGAGGAATTACACTGCGGAACTCATTGCCACAGGGTGTCATTGAGGCCAAGAATAAACTAACGCTATTCAAAGAAGGATTGGGCATTTATCTGGATAGCAAGACGATGCAGAGTTATCATAGTTCGTGTTATGTTGGGAGGAATCTAAAACCTCCTGCTTCAGGGTTTAAGACCTTCTTGGGGGTGGTGGGCGGATTACCCCACATCTGCCTACTGTGGGGTTTCTTGCACTTTCCTCAGAAGCATCTGGCTGGCCCATGTTAGAGATAGAAGACTGAAGAAGATGGACTGTGGGTTTGATCCATTATGGCAATTCCAATATTCCTAAAACCAGTGACCTCCACAGATCATAAGTGATACTCTACTCTGAGAGGAGACTAGCGTCATAGGATGCCATGCTTGTGGTGGGTAATTTCTATATCAAATACACTCAGTGGCAAGGAAAAAAGCTCCCTGGCTTTCTAAGCATCTGTCTAGTGTCTTGAATGGGACCGATTGCTGTGAGTGAATGGCATGACGCCTTTTGAATTTGTTGTCCCCTTTGCTCCCCTCCTGACCCACTTCTTTGTCTCACTCACTTGAGAATCTCACCCCCTTTCAGATTGCAAGCTCTTTGGGGGCAGGGCCGTCATTTTCATTATGTTTGTACAGCACAATGGGGCATCATTTAGTTGGCCTCCAGGTCCTATGGCCATATAAATGTTGACAGTGATAATGATGGCATCTGAACACCTTTTCTAACCTGACAGTCCTGGGAGTTCTTTCCTTCCCGGGCAGCATCACCAGTAACAAAGGGTTTGCAGGACCCGCCCTCGACGAGACCCGGGCAACCCCCTGGGTTTGTCCAGAGGACAATCGTCCGTTGATGATGGTGCAGGAAGAAAGGAGTGGAGCTCACGCTCCCATAGTTCTTTTGGGCCTGCAGAGAAAACGTCTTGAAGTGACTGAAGCCAGCGGCTCTGACGCTGATCACACAGGGAGCAGACTGGTGGAGTTAAAAAGCTGCTGTTATTACAGGCTCACTGTGGTTTTGACACTTGTGGGGTTTGATCTCGAATATCCAGCCCCACACATCCAGCCTCACCCATCTGCGTACCCAGGTGGGATGCCCACAGCCTGTGATGGCCACTTTTAAAACCTCTTGCCCCCTCCAAATAAAATGGTCGGGTCCTAATGTTTGGGTTGGGAGGCTGGCTCATTGTGTTACGACTTGTGTCGTTATGTCTCTGTTCAGCCTTCTAAGACACTGGCACTTCAGTGTTGGTCACTGATGCTATGGTGATGGGCCCAATATGGGCACCTAGGCATGCAAGACGGGCCCATCCAAATAGAGAGTGCCCTGGAGTTAAACCTTGTGTCTGGGAGCCCGTGGTCTGTGCAATCCCAGCGCCTCTCCAGTTTGGATAAGCACTTACTGGGCTTTGGGTGAGTGGGGGCACTGTCGTGTGCATGGTTCTGACTGTGATCCTATGTTGCAAGAGTGTGTGTATGGGGAACAGGATGCGTGTGTGTGTAGGTAGGTAGGTAGTGGGCATAGGTGTGTGCGTATCAGGAGAGGACTATGGGTTTGCTGGAGGAGTTGCTAAGCAGGTGCGGGCTTGCACCTGGACCTGAATCACGGTGTGCAGTTGAAACAACAGTGTTACAGGGTTTTATCTCAGTGCCTCATTTACCAGTGGGGACTACAGCACGAGGAAGGAGTCTGTGAACAACCCTGTCCTGGCCTTTCCTGTGCAGTACAGTACCCTTACCTTGGGGCCTGGATGGTGTGTAGGGATGGAGACACATCCTATGGGTGGGTGGATTATCCCGTGAAACTCGATGTCTGCAATTTCCTGTAGTGCCACCTGCTGTCTAAAGGAGAAATATCAGTTCACATGGAGATGTTCCACCTCTAACCCAATAGAAACTTACTCAAACATTATTTTACCTTTACCTCTGCTCCTCCATGCAAGCCACACAGCTGGGAACGTTGTGTGGGGTGGAATGTACCTAGGACCATCCTCATAGATTGTTACATAAATTATCCATCTCTCCAGGATGTCCACACACCCGGGACAAGGGTTGGCTCCTTATATTAGCCTTTGGCTGAGAATGCAAGGAACAAAACTAGCAACGTTTGGGCTGTAATGGCAGCTGCCCCTGGAGTGGTCTATGTTTCCATGGTGGAATGGGCTACTAATTCAGAGCCCACTGATTGGCTTGCAAACCCTGTGCCAGGAAGGGAAGACACTCATGTTCTCTCTCCCCATTTGTCCTTGCTTTGCAGATCCGCGTGGATGGATCCACCAATAGCGCCCTGGAGTATGAGATCGTGCAGGTCGTGGACACCGGCCCCATCTTACGGGATATGGCCTTTTCAGCGGATCACGAGCACCTGTACATCATGTCTGAGAAGCAGGTAAGCTTCCCAGGGTGTTTGGGATGCTTTGAAAGCCTTTACTCTGTGGTTGGCTGACCAGCACCCAAATGTCTGAAGCAGCACGTGCAGCCACTAAAGACATGCTGAGGCTTCAGAGAGCATCTTGTGATATGCTGGGCTCAGAAATGATTGAACTGATATTTATCGTGGGCCGGCACTGCAGGGCGCAGGAGCCATGCTGAATTATACTAGCAGGTACATTCGTTTGGCTTCAACCAGAAGATAAGGGGTGGGGGGCGGGTTGGAACCTCTATTGAGCAGAAGGAACTAGCGTCTGGGGCAAAGAAGTCCTGCGGGGGGGAATCTCAGGACCAGCCATGGTGGAAGCGAAAGCTTAGGCTGAAGTTTATGTTGTGTTGTTATTTAAAGTACCAATAAAACCAGAAGTCAGGAAGGAGAGAATTTGTCATCCAGGGTGAGAACTCCACCTGCTTCCAGCCACCTTCCCTTCCAGGCCTATGGTGAGGGCTTGCCTTGCTGGATATGGGAGACTGCAGGGTTGCTGCGGTGTGTTGTTGTTGAGAGTTCTAGGGGTTTATGTGGGTGCCTGGGCACAACGCTAATTTCGCAGGGCTCTTGAAGTCTGTTGTGCGTTATGAGGTTTTGGGGGTGGGGAGGTTGTATGAAATTTTCTAATGCGCCCACAGCTTAAACCAATTGCAATCAGTGGAGTTGTACAGGCTTGTTAAGTGCTTTGCGATCACCATCTGGAAGGCATGAGAGAGCGAAAATTTATCACTGGTCCTTTTTGTGGTAAAGGAACGCTCACTCCCTGCTTGCCACTAGATAGCTCTTAGTTGGACCAGTTGGTGCCCGTTGGTACCAGTGAGGATATGGTTGTCTGCATTCTGGGAGCCACCGCCTCATTTCATGGAGGCCACCTAGCAGTCCTCAGATGGTAACAGTGGCAACCAGCTGGCAAATCAGCTGCCTATAGGGCTCCTAGCCCACTGCCAGTTTCCTGGGGACCTCAGGTCCCTCTGGGTAGGATGTACTTTGCTAATGTTTTCCACTCAGCAGAATTCCTCTTCCATCTCCCCTCCTGCCCAATTCCCTAGTCCCAGCCACTCAGGAGTCAGACACAGCATGTGCTTTGAAAGCCTCCCCTAGCCCTCGCCCTGTCCTAGGCTCACTCTGCATGCACCAATAGCCAACAGCCTCCTGGAGGGAGTTAGACCTTCCTTCCTCTGGTACTTACCAGCTCTCTCCCCACTCCCTAGCAGCCTGGCATCCGCTTTCCTCACAAGCAAGTCCTCTTTCTGTGGGAGCCCCTATCTTGGCCTACAAACTAGGGACTGACCCAAAGGCCTTTTGAACTGCTACTGCTTGAGTTCAACAGCCAAGCCGCCATAACCGGTGCTGTAATACAGGTAGGGTGACCAGATGAATGTAAGCTCCCAGGCTCATGTTTTGAAGGTGTGGTTCAGGGTTCCTTGGAGGATGAGGACTGAGAGGTCAGATATAGAGTGATCGCTTTCTGAAATGTGTTCACCCACAGGTGATAGAGTGTTCTTGTCTTTTATCGTTTTCTGTGTGGGTTTATGTGAGAGCGTATTGATTGCCTGGTTTTGCCCACATAGCTGTTATTGGGGCATTGACTGCACTGAATGAGGTACATCACATGTTGTCATAGGCATGTGTAGGACCCATGGATATTGAAAGGGGCATTGGGTGAGGGGGTGTTATTGATCATTGTAGCGGTGGAGATATGTGTACAGGTTTTGCATCAGTTGTTCTGGCAGGGTGAGTTGGTGGGTCGTGATCTCTGGGGAGCTTGCTTCTGATGATGAGCTTGGGGGTTGTCTGAAGGCCAGAAGAGGGAGTTTCGGAAATATTTCTTTCAGGAAGTGGTCTCCATCGACTAGTCGTTTAATGATGCATCACATGGGTTGCAAGTCTCATCAGTATTTTTTCTCATTTTTTGTCAAACTTTGAAGTGTTCCCCAGCTGTGCTACCCAGCTCATGACAGTCTTGCCAGACCCATATGACACGTGGCTAAACTGGAGCACAAGGTGAAGTGGCCTGTTTAGGGATACAAGATGGTGGTAGGGCTGGCAATAGAACCCAAGAGTCCTGGCCCTCAACTGTATCAAACTATTGTCCCTGTCCTACAACACTGAGTGTGGCCAAGCTATGGGGGGTAGCCAACAGAGCACGGGGTGTTTTTATTTTACATATGATCTGATTTGGTGAAACATTCAAAGCAGTGTAAGCCAGTGCCTCTCCCTGATGCTATCCGTAGGCCAGCCAGCCATGCTGATGACGGTATAACTACCCTGACAGTGAGGATGTTCCCTATATGCTCATGATATCTTGCACTTCAGGTTTTGAAGTGAATTAGCATTTGCAAGGGCTGGGCAGAGAGAAGGGGTGTGGGGGGTGAGGGGCTCGTGAGAGCAATTCCTGTGGCTGTGGTAGGTATTTGTCTTTCATAGAGATTCCCAGGATACTGTTAATTTGCTGCATATAAACTACCTGGGTTGTGCCCACAAAGTGCTCCTGGCATCTTCAGGCCTGTGCAGAACCGGAGGTGAGGTTTCTCCCTGAGAGTCAGGGGCAGAACGGGCCCCAACAACGTAGGCTGACATTTCCAAGCCTGGTTGGGGGTTGGATGCTCAGCTAATGGCTGGCTTTATAAACTCAGCTCCATCCCTAAATGTTCCTTGGCATTGCGTGACAGCAAGCGTGTGAGCTTCGATGTCAAGGCTAGATTCCTACTCAGGTCATTACTTCCTGCCTCCCCAATCCCCTTGCGGCTGTCGATGGAGATAGCATTCCTCTTCCCGGCCTGTCCTGAACTGTGGCACAGCGTTACTGTAAGGCCCTGATCCAGTACTGCACTTAGGCACATGTTTAACTTTAAGCACACAAACAGCCTGTGCTTCAATTTAAGCATCTGCTTAAGTGCTTTGCAGGATGGGGGCCCTGGTGCTCAGCCCTTATAGCTGCAGATCAGGAGTGGGTGAAGTGATTCCTCTCCATAGAAAACACTGAGATGCTTTAGGATGGAAAACCCTTTAAAAACTGGCTCTTATTATTTTGGAGAAGATAGCAGCTCAGGTTCTGCCGAGAGATGGTAAACGAGAGCCAGTCATTAGGAAGAGCCTGTGTCTTATGGCTTGGACTTAAAGTCCCGCAGCTCGTGCGAGAGTCTAGCTTTGTTGGCTGAGAGGTGATTCTGGGGTTAAAGATGAACCGCAAAGCTTTAGAAAACAAAATAGAAGTTAGTCATGTTACCCTCCCACATCCTGCCAGTGCCAGGGGCCGAGCTGGGCATGGGACCTAAGGGAGATACTTGTCCCAAGGTAGCTACTTTGCTTCAGCCCCCCATGGAGATGTGCTGCCCCATTCTGCGGGGCTCAGAGCTCTGTAGCTGCACTTGTATAAATACTCAATGTAAACCAGAGAATCCTGTTTCCCAGCCCCTTGCTCCATTAGACAGTGCTCCAAGAAGGCTCCACCAGGATGCTCATGTGCTATCCCAGCCCATAATTGCCTTTGTTTTCCGTGTGCGGTTGGGTTTTTCGTGGGTGCGGGGAGGTAGGTGGCTGAATGACAACAGTGCCATGTGCTGACTAGTTTCAAAGTAAAGAGCAGGCGTGGCTCCAAGCCCGCCTTCTGGGACCAGTACCAGCGTGTTCCTTTCAAGCAGCGACTCTCTATGCTCAGACGTGACAACCAGGACTTGTCGGCACGGTCGGATGCACCTGTGTGTTAGGAACGGGACAGAGCAGAAGGGCTCCACTCTGTGTAAATGTAAATGTAGAGAGAGAGGGTCAGAGAGAGATTGATTTGTAACCAAAAAGTCAAGGAGAGACGCAAAGGCTCCACTATTTCGTCAAGGTGCAGCTGTATAATAAAGCAGTGAGAACATATGTTTCAAGTGCCTGTCCCTGGAGTGGGTAGAATTGGTGTGTACGGCGGATCTGTCATGATTTATCATGAAATCTGCCATTTAGTTTAAGGATTCACAAAGGGCACCAAGTGACTTATGAGCGGAGTGGCTGCTTCGTGAATGGGAGGCGTTGCGAGGTGCTGACAGGAGAGCTGCTGCTCAAAGGTGTCATTTCCTCACTTATCTGTCTTGATGACACTCCCCCCCCCCCCCCCCGCTCTCCAGCTCGCCCATCAGTTTGGCAGGTTTTTATCAGCAATTTCAGTGTGTGGAAACATTCCCCCGCGGTGATTGGAATTTTGGCACACGAGAGTCAGTCAGACACACCCCCACATGGCCTGATTCTCCACTGCCTTGTGCAGTCGTTTGTGCCTGTGCAGCGTGGGAGTAAAGTGCTTTCAGACCAGAATGGGAGCCATACAAGGCAATGGGGAATCAGGCACCTCTCCTCCTTCTTCTCCCACTTCCAGCCAGCTCATCTCCCTTCCTCAAGCCCCTTCACTGCCTTCCTTTCTCCTTCCGCATTAAGCCCCTGATCCTATGAGTTGCTCCCCTTGGTTGGACCCCTGCTCAGAGCCCTGCTGGCTTACAGCATGCTTTATAGAGGGCTGTGTGCATGGAGTAGCTTGCAAGATTGGAACCCAAGTCCAAATGCCTCATTGTCCCTTTAGCTCTATCCCTGCCTATCTCCAATCTCTCGTTTCCTCTCCTTTTCACTGCCCACTTCTGATCTTGGTACTGTAGGGTTTACTTGAGGCAGCCTCCCACCCCCACAAACCTCCATTCTGCCCTCTTCTGTGAGACATCTCTATGCTGATCTGCTTGCTGAGACTGTCTCCACACCTCATAGTAGCGGAAGTGTTCAAGTGATGGTGTGATCTAGCAGTCTGCACCCACGACTGGGAACCAGGAACTCTTGGATTCTAATCTGGGTTGTCAGACGGTGAGCTCAGGCGTGTTATTTGAAAGGAGACAATGAAGTTGAATAGCATGTTGCCATATCAATGTTGCCAACTCTTGTGGATCTCATGATCTATGGTATTGTTTCATAAAGCCCCAAGATCCTGGAGTCATGTGAAATTAGAAATTACATTTCTAGCCATCAAGTTCACAGAGAAAGTCTGGGAAACATGAACACTAAGAGTTCAAAACCCAGAAGACCAACAACAAGAACCCTATACTTATTAATGTTCAAAGCTCATGATTTTTGAATCAGTCTCATTATTTGGGGAAGGGAGCCGATTCATGATTTTTGAACAGTAATGGTTGGCAAATACTGCATTCTGAGAACGTTGTACTTACTGTTGCCAAAAGAAACCTCTATATGACTAGAAAATGGAGAGGGTGTTCTCCCTCCTTTCCCCTGGTATTTTTTAAAATGCGTTTACTTGGTGCATTTGAGTCAATTTCACCCTTGAAATTTCACTTCCTGTCTCATGCACTATTGGGATGACATCACTCTAATGCATTGCTCTGGAAGCAGCTCACTTGCAAATGGCTGTTTTTCTTTGAAACAGCCTTTGCACCTCTCCCCTCTTAAGATGGCACATATCAAGAGTGGGACTCTGCAGAGGTCATCCCGAAGAACTCTGATTACTGGTGGGTAACCTCTATTTGACCAGCAGTAACCTCTGTTTGACTGAAATGGTTGCAGACAGGAATGTGTGGGTGGGAGGCAAGTGTCTGGGCTGCCCCAGGGCTGATGTACTGGCCTAGGATCTTCTAAATATTGGCGCAGCAGTCTGAGATACTCATCTAAAATATGTTTTAAAAGGAATTTAACAAAATCACAGAGGTGGTTCTACTGAAAGGATGCTCTATTAGAAAACAGATTTATTCAAAGCATGTAGTGTTGTTGTAGCCATGGTGGTCCCAGGATAGTAGAGAGACAAGGTGGATGAGGTAATATCTTTTATTAGACCAACTAATGTATCTTGAACCTCTTGGTGTCTGCTTCCCAATCAGCCAAATAGGGAAGGTTGATACTTACCTGCCTCATAAGATGTATTAATACCTTGAGTCAATACAGCCAATAGAACAGCTGCATGTAAATTAGCTATAGAGGATGAGGTGGTGATTGATTGAGTAATTTCTGATGTCACAATGTCTCTGCGCTTGAGTTAAATGAGGTGTTGATCTGCACCAGTCTATAGCCTATTAGTTTATTCATTAATTAGTTTCTTCATATATCACCTATGTATAAGATTTCAATTATTTTTAACTATATGGAAAGCTTGTAGTTTCTTGGCCTACAATAGCTGGCGAATCGTGTCTACCATGAATCACCGTGTGGATTCAGGGCTAGAAGATTAAATATAGACATGATATTTTCTCTGCGTCAACTCCAAGACAAGTATAGAGAGCCAAACCGACCATTGTACATCGCCTTTGTGAACCTAGCCAAAACATTAGACACAATCAGCAGAGCAGGTCTATTTGCAATACTAGAAAAGACAGAATGCCCACCCATTCTGTTAAATCATATATGTTCATTCCACAACAACATGAGAGCAACTTTTCAGTTTAACGGGTCCACTTCGGACATCTTTGAGATGAAAAGTGGAGCAAAGCAAGGATGTGTTCTTGCCCCTACACTCTTTGGAATTTTCTTCTCTGTACTCTTGATTTGTGTGTTTAAGGACATGAAAGATGCAGTGTATCTCCACACAAGATCAGATGGGGAACTCTTCAATCTGTCCTGACTTAAGTCAAAGACCAAAGTCAAAAAGATGTTAATCAGGGAACTTGTATTCGCTGATGCTGCTGCCCTCAGAGCCCACAATGAAGATCTACTACAAGAACTCCTGGACCGCCTTTTAAGTGCCGGTCGGGCATTTGCTCTCACCATCAGCATGAAGAAAATGGTTGTATTAGGACAGGGGGTTCCTCAAGCTCCTTCAATTACCTTAAATGCAAACCAGGTAGACGTAGTCCAGACATTCAGCTGTTTAGAGTCTACAGTGACCACCAACCTCTCACTGGCAGAAGAACTAAATGTTCTCATTGAAAAGACTGCCACCACCTTTGGCAGACTAACTAAAAGAGCATGGAATAACTCAAAGCTGACCATCAAGACCAAAATGCTAGTGTATCAAGCCTGCGTCCTCACCACTCTCATGTATGATGGGGAACATGAACAACTTATGCTCCTCATGAGAAAAGGTTAAACAGTTTCTACCTGCACTGTTTACACTGCATACTCAACACCAAATGGCAGGATAAAGTCACCAATGCAGAAGTTCTTCAAAGGGCAAATTTACCAAGTGTGACAGCCCTGATCAAGCAATGATGATTGTGCTGGCTGGGTTATCTAAGTAGGTTGAAAGACGGCTGCATCCCCAAAGACTTGCTGTACGGGGAGCTCTCAGAGGGAACAAGGCAACAGGACGTCCCAAGCTTCGCTAGATACATGCAAGCGAGATATGAAGGAATTTGGAATGAATCCTGACCAATGGGAAGTCTTGGTAAGTGATCATAACTCGTGGCGCCATCGTCTCCATCAGGGTATCAATGTCCATGACAGAAGCTGGCTCCTACAGGTTGAAAAGAGCCCACAGGAAGCAAGCAGCTCCCAGCCAAGATACAGACATTTGCAATAGCTGCCAAAGATCATGCAAATCTCGGGTTGGACTGTTGAGTCACATGAGACATTGCAAACCATCGACATGGTAGGCTGCAGTTCTCACCGTCTCTTGCAGACGAAACGATGCCAACCAATGGAAAGTCTGAAATGTGTGATTTATTCCATTTATGTGTCTCAATAGTATTGCTAATCCCAGGTGTTCCAAAATCATGAGTCAGTGCCCGGAAAGAACAAAATTGGCTTTAAAATCATAAGATTTTTTTTTAAAAAAAATGGATTTTTTTTAATTTGCATTCCGGTTTCTGACCCTTTAGATTACAAGTCACATTTCCTAGTTCTCCACAGCCATGAGGCCTAGACATGTACTTGTTTTAAACATGAAAGCTGAGATTCTCCTATTATCCCATGACTCTGGGAGCTGATGTTTTAAGAAAAAAAAAATCAAATATCACAAAGCTTGTGATGAAATCCAAAGGAGGGAGAGATCTTCTTTCTGTAATTGGGTACGTCTGCTCCCAGCCCAGGCCAGAAACCATAGCCAAGGGGGTAGGAGGTGAAAGTTCTCTGAAGATTTTCACTCCCTGGAAAATGGTTTGAGTTTGGTCCCAGTTTGCAGCGAAGGGTTGGTGTGATTTGGGTTCTCTCTGACTCTTTTCTTCTGTCCCTCCCATTCCCAGTCACAATGCTTAGCCATACCTTAAGTGCTAACACTCAGTCTTCCCCTACCCCGCCCTTTGCCTCATTAAGTATCTGTTCAATGAGATCAGGTGGATCCCTTCAAAGAAATGAGAGAGTCAGCACCACACTGGCCTAGTGCTAAGCTGCAAAGGGGAAAGGCACTGCGAGTGTGCGTGTGTGTGTGTGTGTGTGTGTGTTTGTGTGCGTGCATGTGTGTAGATCAAGCTTGCCTGTATTTCTCGGCCAAAAAGGATAAAAGCTCTCTGGCCCAAAGGCAAAACGGCAGCATATTGAGCTGCTGACTCCCTTGAAATAATTTCTTTATCAGCACAATGCATATTATGGCAAACAGTCCTCACTTAGCCCTGTTTTAACTCTTCTGCTGCCAGCATGCAGTCAGCAATGGAGCAGCCAGTGCTTCAGTGTTCACTGGGCTGAGCTGCCTGCTCCATTTAGGAGCCTGGATGGGGCTGAGTAAAGGTGCTGTTGACAGCAGGGAGAGGGAGTTGAGATGCACGGTGGGGAGGCGGTCCAGGGGGCCATTGTGTGATGTTTGTCTGCCCAGTCCTGCCGGGGCGCATTTGTGTTTGGAATTTCATTGCCGTGTTTGGTGGCCTCATCTGTAGCCTTTTTATGCGTGGATGTAGCTCTTTGTTGCCATGGGAATGCTTTTCCGAGCAACTTTGGTGAGGAAAGGGGACGGATTGAAGTTCTCTATTTGTTCACGGATCTGGTCTGATCAGATGTGGTGTACTGGGAGGAAAGCTGGTCTTGTGGTTAGAGGGCCAGACAGGGCCTCAGGAGATCTGGGTTTCATTCCTGGTTGTGTCACAAACTTCTGATGTGACCTTGGGCAAGTCTCTCTGTGTCAGTTCCCTCTCTGTAAAGTGAGTAAAAGGACAGCTCACAGATGGGGAAATGAACTCCATTAATAATTAGAAGGTTCTTATATACAGGGCTGAGGGCCAGATAGCGACAGAGGGTAGGGCTATGCTACCCACCGGATTGGCGAGTAGTGTTCAATGTATCTGGGATCGATTTATCGTGTCTTGTCTAGACGCGATAAATCGATCCCCGAAAGTGCTCCCATCGGTTCCGGAACTCCATCTCCGCAAAAGCAGTAAATGGAGTCGATGAGGGAGCCGCCGCGGTCGACCCGCCGGCATGAAGATGTCCAGGTAAGTCCAACTAAGATACTTCGACTTCAGCAATGCGAATAGTGTAGCTGACGTTGCGTACCTTAGTTCGAACCCCCTGCTAGGGTAGCCCAGGCCATAGATAATGTGCGAGGGGAGGTTAAAAATCATGATGGTCGTAATGGAACTGAGGTGTAAAAGAAAAGCAATGGATCATCAAGGAACTCCTGGGCTGTAGGTGATCCATCTCCACTTCTTTCCCCCATCTGCTAAGACACACAATGAGTTACACCTAGCAAGAGACATAAAAGGCAATCAGACAAGCTTTTATAAATACATCAGGAGCAAGAGAAAGACAAGGAAAACTGTAGGTCCTCTGTTTAGCAGGGAAGGAGAGCTAATAATGATGACATCAAAAAGACTGAGGTGTTTAATGCCTATTTTGAATCAGTATTCATCAAAAAGGTAAACTGTGATCAGATACTTAGCAAAATTAGTATTAAAACAAGGGGAGAAGGAACAGAAGCCAAACTAGGGAAAAAACAGGTTAAAAAATATTTAGATAAGTGAGATGCATTGAAGTCTGCAAGACTCAATGAAATTCATCGCAGGGTACATAAAAAAATAGCTAAAGCAATCTTTGAGCACCTAGTGATTCTCTTTGAGAACTCATGGAACATAGGTGAGCTCCCAGAGTACTGGAGAAGGGTAAACACAGCACCTGTCTTTAAAAAGGGGAACAAAGAGTATCCAGGTATCAGCCTAACTTCAGTACCTAGAAAGATACTGGGACAAATTATTAATCAGTTTTTAAGCACCTAGGGAATAATAGGGTTGTAAGGAGCAGCCAGCAAGGATTTGTCGAAAACAAATCACGCCAGACCTTCCCAATTTCCTTCTTTCAGTGGTGGATTAGCCAATGGGCCCATACTCAGGGGCCCCAGCCAATTGAGAGCCCCTGGAAAAAGGGTGCCGCAGCAGAACCCTGGAGCCCTGGCAGAAGCCATGAGGTAGGCAGGGGAAGCCCCAGTGCCCAGAGCCGGGTGGGCGGAGTGGGAAGTCCCAGCACTCCAAAACCGGTCCCCGACAGAAGTGTCGGGTGAACGGGGTGGGGAAAGCCCTAGTGTCTGGCCCCGGTGCTGCAACCCTCGGGACTGGACGAGCTCCCCTTCCCCCTGCGGCCCTGGGACTATGGCAGAGGAACAGAGTTTCTTTGGCCTGGGGCCGCAGTGGGAGGGAGGGCCAGAAAGGCGCCAACGGCGGCAGGGCTGCACGGGGGACGGTGGGAATGGGATGGGGCAGCGGGTGGAACAGGGGCAGGTCTGCAGGGGAAGGGGCAGAATGGGGTGGTGCCATTTGTGGGGCTGCAGGCAGAAGGGGCAGAATGGGGATGAGACCACAGGTTGGAGGGGCGGAGTGGGACCACAGTTCTGCAGCCAGTCCCTCCCACTTATTCTGGCCCAGGGCCCCAAGAAACCTTACTCTGCTTCAGCCTTCTTTGATAAGGTTACTGGCCTAGCTGTAGACAGGCTGTATCTTCATTTTAGGAAGGCTTTCGACACAGTCCCACATAACAGTCTCAGAAGCAAATTAGAGAAATGTGGGTCTAGATGAAATTAATACCAGGTGGGTGTAGAACTGTTTTAGAGACTATGCTCAGAATAGTTATCAGTGGTTCTCTGTCAAATGGGGAGGACGTTTCCAGCGAGGTCCTGTAAGGGTCAGTCCTGAGTCTGGTGCTGTTCAAAATTTTCACTCATGATTTGATTAATGGAATGGAGAGTATGCTTATAAGATTTGCAGATGACACCAAACTGGGAGGGGTTGCAGGCACTTTAAAGGCCAACATGAGAACTCAAAAGGACCTTGACAAATTGGAGAACTGCTCTGAGATGAACAAGATGGAATTCAGTAAAGATAAGTGGAAACGGATACATTTAGGAATTAAAAATCAAATGCACAACTACAAAACGGGGAAGAGCTGAGTAGGTGGTAGTGCTGCTGAAAAGGATCTGGGGGTTATAGCAGATGGCAAAATTGAATATGAATCAACAGTGTGATGCAGTTGCAAAAGAAGCTAATATTCTGGGGTGTGTTAAACGGAATGTTGTCTGTAAGACATGGGAGCTAAGTGTCCCGCTCTGCTCAGCACTGGTGAGGCCTCAGCTGGAGAGCTGTGTCCAGTTCTGAGAGCTACCCTTTAAGAAAGATGTGGACCAACTGGAGAGAGTCCAGAATAGAACAATAAGAATGATAAAAGGGTTAGAATTTTGCTGCTGGATTTTGTCTGTCTAACGTACTTGTATGGGGCTCCTATTGTCATAGTATCTGAGCACCTCACAATCTCTAATGTTGTTTATCGACAGAGCCTCATTGTACAGTGGGGGAACTGAGGCACAATGGGACTAAGTGACTTGCCCATGACACACACAGAAAGTCTGTGGCAAAGCAAGGAATTGATTCAGGGCGTCTCAGACTTGTGACCTAACAAGCTGTCATCCTTCCTCTCTGTGTGCAGCAGCAGAAAGCAGCGGCCTTTGGGGTGCTGCTGTGCCATTCAGATGTGACTATTTCAAAGGTGATATAGCAGGGGGTACAGTCGTTACCTTTAAAACATTCCTGTTCACTCACAGTGGCTACATGACAATACTGCAGTTGTTTCCTGTCCTAAGTGTGCTGCATTAAGTCCATAATCAAAGCTATAAGACTACTAGCTGTGGCGCTATTCGAGTCTCATCTGACTGTTAGTTTCCTTAAACCCCCTGCCAATGCTGAATTTAAGCCTTCAGCTCTTGGTCTGTGAAAGAATTCTTGCAGCTCCAAGATAGTCCCTCTTTATGCTGCTTACAGGCAACTTTTCTCTATAATGCAAGGAAGAGAAGGCACACCGTGAAATTAAAAGGCGACAGATTTAATCTGAGAGAAAGGCAATATTTCTTAAGAACAACGTCTAATGGATCAGTGGAAGTCCCTGCTGCAGGATGTTACTGAGATATAAGAAGAGAACCAAATATGCACATGAAGAATAGAATCAACGGTGCCATTCGCTGAGATGGAAATAAGGGCTGTTGAGTCTCATGTTTCAGGGCATGAACTGATCCCTGATTGGAAAGTTAAGCAGACATTTCCTCTGTGGTGTAGTGTTGCCTGATCAGGTGTGTTGCAAATTCTCTGGTATTGACAAAGACAGGATACTTGGCTAGATACATGGGCCATGGGTTTGCTCTGCTATGGGATGGCCTATGTGGAAACACTCAGCCTGTTTTGTCAAATGACTGAACCACCTTGGGACCCTGAAAGGAGCCTTGGAGTTAGACCCCAAGCACCTGTTTTTAGTTCTTCTCCTCCTCCTCTCTCCATGTTCATGGATTTGCAATGGCTCTAAACATAGGCAGCTCGGCTGTTTGTGGTTGCAGTTGGGAAGAGGTCAGTGTATTAAGCGCAGCTCAGAAAGCCACCTCCATCTAATCTCAAGGAATTTAGTGGCAAATCTGAAAATCTCCATCCTCCCCCGACCCTATAATAGACCTGGGAGAGGAGAAAAGAGGGAATCTAAGAAGCCGGCGGTGGCAGGAGGAACCTGGCAGCTCTGTAATCCTGGGCTCCATTAAACACCTGTCTCCGCCAACTGCTCTGACAGTCCCACCTCCTCCTCTTAAGTGCCTTACGTTTTCAGGTCACTTCAAACCACTATATGCTCATTAACCCCCCTCTCCTGCTTTTGCTATTCCACTCAATCCTGGAGAATAGGGCATCCTTGCCCACAAGGAAGGGGCTTTAGGCACTGGTTGTTTCCCACATTCTTCCCATTTCCTGTAGGGTTTGGAAACTGCTTCCATTGGTGGTTATTGAACCTTGCTCTCTGTGCCCTTTCTTAGAAGAAAAGAATTGCTGTCTCTGAGAATTTCATTATACCTGTTCTGCTGTGGCGCATGGAGTTAACAAAGTCAGATCCTTTTACTATGTATACACTGCACCTTTAAATTTCTAAGCTTCCTTCACATGTACAAAGTCCAGTAGCCATTTTGTTGTCAGAGCTTAGTGCACTGTCTGAAGAGAGAGATGCACTGCTCGCTCTCTCCTGCACACTTTACTTTTGTTCTTTCTTGTTTTTTGTTCTCATCATCTAAAGGTAAGGCCATTCTGTGAGCGAAGGTGTCTGGCCACTCTTGTGTGTAAAGTAAACACAACTTCCCAGTTTAGTAATACTGCTATGTATCTCTCCTTTCATTGTTTTATTTTCAAACCCATAGTAATTATTGTTAGAGATGAATATATTGGATCAGATAAAACCAGATCCAGCAAAAACCTTCATTCAGAACTCAAACTGAATCTTCCTCTTCATCTGTGTCGTCTTCTTTTTTTGGACGGCTTGAAAAAGTGCCTTAAACTTTAATATCTCCGTGCAGTTTTGGATTGTGACTGGAGACAGAGCCGTGACTAGGCATTTTAGTGCGCATGGCAAGCAAGCATATTTGTGGCCCTTTCCATTTTTTTTCATCATTTTTTCAACTTTGTATCTTCGTGCTCCACTCTGGTTATGGCCCTGACTGGAGACAAATTAGAACTGGTAGGAAAAGACGATGCAGAAAGTGGTACTGGTAGGTGAGTATGTGGCTTGCTTTCCTCTGAGTCAGGGTCCCAGATGGTCAATGCCATTTGTCCATCAAGTGCCCCATGTACCATTTTTTTGGATGAAGTGTAAAATTTCAGGTGTTGTCCATTTTGATCATTATGGCTCCCCTGACCCTCTTCCAAAGAATAAACTTGCTAGTCCTATTGTCCTAGCCCAATTCCAGCTTGGGGCATTACCATTTTGCCTCCCTAAAATCTCCATGGTGGTTTTAACTGGATATAGGGACTGTTATCTATCTATTGTCCTTAACTGTGCAGTGTTAAACTGCTGCTGTGTCCCACCCCTGAGGAGGCTGCATTTCAGTGGTGAATAAATGACTCCCTGTGCATAATGGGTGTATTAGCTTATAAAGTCTGGTGGTGAAAGACACCACAGTAATGTAAGATCATTGTAATAGTTTGGGATGAGCATTCACTGGGAAGCTCTATCTGAAATGAACCTTCTGATCACTAGCTACTGCTCCAAAATGCAGTCTTTAGCCCAGGCTCCATATACCAGGAACATGAATGGAGTGATTCTCAACGACAATACACGTACCTCAGGCTTTTGTGCCTGGCCCTCTCACTAGTCTAGTGCTCATCTTCATTGCAGACTTAACCCAGGCTCAGGCGAGGTAGGCGGCATCCCATGAGCTATAGGGCAGACCCCAAGGTAGCTGTTAATGCATGTTGCTACCCCAAGGTAATTGCAATGAAGGCATGCAGCCAACGGAACTCACAGCAGTCGAGTCACGGTGGTCTTCCAATCCTTTCCCATAAGCCCTCTTGCCAGAAGTGGACGATCAATCTGCCTCTTATTTTTCCCTCCAGTATCACCTGATCATGAATCACATCCTGTGATGGCCAATAAGGAACTGAACTGTAGATTTCACTTGTGTTACCTGTTATCCAAGCAGGTGGAACAGGCATATCCCTTGGCAGAGACATTAACAGTCCCAAGAGAAGAGGCAGTTGGGTCAGAAAACCGAGGTCTAAAGCTGGTGTCGGAATGATGTCTGGGAGCCAGGCCTTCTAGCCAGAGGAAAGAGAGCAGGGCACTAGCTGGAGCATGGGTGGGAGGAGAAAGTGAGGGTGGCGGGATATCACTTTTATTTTAGCAGGTTCTGAGCGGCTTCATTGCCTATGGTATTTGTGTGGACACTGCTGAAATACGTGCAGCACAGTAGGTGGGGGTAGGATCACAAGAGATTTGACATCTGGATCATCGCTGCACAGTTTGGTAAACTCCAAACTCAGCATCATCACGTTGAAGCAGAAATGGGAGCTTGGACGTCATTCAGAGGCCTCACATCAGCCAGGGAGCACTAGTCAATCCAAGGCAAACAGCAGGGGAAAACACCTCTTTGGATAGTCTTCATACGGGATTTAGCGATTGCATGGGTCAAATGCTGTCTGTTCTCTAGCCCATCATGTGGCTGCTGAGGAACTGGAAGGTACAGCCATCTCTGGATTCATGACATAAGAATGGTCATGCTGGGTCAGACCAAAGGTCCATCAGTATCCTGTTTACTGAGAGTGATCAATGCCAGGTGACATCTTCAGAGAACTATCCATGATGACTCCAAGATCTCTTTCCTGATTAGTTGTAGATAAATTAGCCCCCATCATATTGTATGTATAGTTGGGGTTATTTTTTCCAATGTGCATTATTTTCGCTCTGTCTGTGAGGGCTGATGGACCGACTGATCAAGGCGATCAAGACAAGGCATTATTTTATATTTATCCACATTAAATTTCATTTGCCATTTTGTTGCCCAGTTACTTAGTTTTGTGAGATCTTTCTAAAGTTCTTCACAGTCTGCCTTGGTCTTTACTATCTTGAGCAATTTAGTATCATCTGCAAACTTTGCCACCTCATTATTTACCCCTTTCTCCAGATCATTTTTGAATAAGTTGAATAGGATCAGTCCTAGGACTGACCCTTGGGGAACACCACTAGTTACCCCTCTCCATTCTGAAAATTTATGCCATTTATTCCTACCCTTTGTTCCCTGTCTTTTAACCAGTTCTCAATCCATGAAAGGATTTTCCCTCTTATCCCATGGCAACTTAATTTATATAAGAGCCTTTGGTGAGGGACCTTGTCAAAGGCTTTCTGGAAATCTAAGTACACTATGCTCACTGGATCCCCCTTGTACATGTTTGTTGATCCCTTTGTTGACACCTTCTAAACTAACTGTTCCGCTCCCTGTGTGACTCTGAGTCCTCTGTGTTTACGGCACTGGCTCCTGTTGGCCCTGAAAAGCCTTCACAGCTCTGGGAGAGCCAGCTGGTTTCAATTCTTTCTCCATACGTCACAGCTGAGTTCCCGGTACAAAGCCATTAGTACTGGTGAGGCAGAAAGACGTTGCTATGAGTCTCATCTCCTGGGTGGTGTACACAGAGCTGGCAGTTAGAGAAATCCTCTTTTGGCTTCTAGGTGGAGCCATCTGCTCTGGAAGTTCGTGGCTACCGGGGGATTTGTGTATGGCCTGGTGGGTTGCTGAGTTCCTGTCCTTGCGCTGTATGACCTTGGGAAATCACTTCTCTTTTCTGGCCTGCATGTGCCCCATCTTTAAAATGGGGATGCTACTGATTCACTTCCCAGGAGTGTGAATGGGACATCCCTATGCAGCGCTTTGGAAATGCAACATACTTTGCTGTTTGGATCCCATCGAACTCCATAAGCCTGTTCCAGTTGCATCAGGATCCAGTGGAAGAGCCCTTTCAAAGAAGGCTGCTTGTTTTCCACTCCCCAAAGGAAATGAGCCCAGGACTCCTGGCTTGAAGCTGTTGGGTGAAGCAAAGCAACAGCCTTGGTTGGGTCCTTGACCTGCCAGCTGTTCGGCGTAAGAAGCAAACCCAGCTACAGACATTGTAAGTGGCTGAGCAGGGGACTGCCGCCTCCTTTCCAGCGTAGGTCCTGTAATATCTTCCAAAGTAGCCATTTCCCTTTAGTTTCTGCCTGTCTCTCTCCTGCTCTCTAAGAGCATTAACAGCCCCCAAGGCTTTCGCCTCGGGCCATTAACTGCTGGGTTGGTCATTATGAACCACTTGGCAGTGACTGATTACGCTGGGCCTTTTCGCTTAGGAAAATGTGGAACCGATTGGCTACGTGACCCCGTTTGACCTCTGGAATTGTGAGTGTAACCTGGTTTCAGAAATAATAAACTCAGATAATTAGCAGAGAAATCCTCCGTGACATGTCTAATTGATTGGAAACACCAGCGCCCAAGACAGGCCGGCGGTAAACAGAGACACTTCTAGAATTTCCTTACACTGGGACCCATCTGATATTAATCCCTGTGTTTGACAGCCGCCTGGCAGCTTGGGTAGGGTAGCAGTTGGGGGCACGGCTCTTGCACGGAAATCCTCCAGAAGAGAACTGTATGGGAGCTGAGGGCCTGTCTGCCTTTCCTGCAATTCATGAGCTGGAAAGCTGAGCAATCCTCTTCAGGAAAATAAATGCAGTCACTCCCCCATATAGCTCTGCCGTGTCTTAACAAAGACTTACCCTTTTCCACACTTCACCCTTGGCTAGTCCTTAGTGACATGCCCCACACTGGTGTAAATCTTCTTCATCCAATCCCTCCTGTCCTTTCTTACATGTGTCTCTGAGCCGTGAGACAAACAGTGAACAGTGTGCACATCTCGAGGAACATTGGTAGCATCTCAGGGAGCCCCCACTGAAAAGATTGAGGCAGTTTGCACCTCAAAGCTATTGTTTCAGGCTCACTGCAAATACAGGCAGACGTCCGTCCCGTTTTGAAAGTTCTCATCACAGTCCTAACCGTTCGACAATTCTTTTTTTCAATGAAAGCTGAGACTGGTGAACAACAGAGATATCTGTCCATGCCTCTGGCTAGTCCCTCACAGCGGGCGGACCCTTCCACTATGAGAAACGCTGCTATCTGGTTCAGAGGGACAGTCAAGGCGCTTCAGCCCTATTGTGAATAGCTAAATGGTGCTTTGCACAGAGGTGCAGTTCACTCCTACTTGTTATTCCCAGCTAATTATTTATTTCCCATCTAGCTGACTGACTTAGCTTTTGTTTTCTGTTCACCAGGCTTTGATTCGCACAGGCCCCGTGGTTCTTCTCAGTTGTTTGACTCCCTGGTGTGAAATCCCCTGATGCGAAACATGGAATGTTTGTGAACTACTGGATTTGCTTTGACTAAACACAGAATGTGATTGGTCACCTAACTCCCATGATATTTTTTCTGCAACTTTAAGATGGCCACATGAGCACTGCCAATGTGGGCATTCCGACGGAGGGGTTAGGGATCTAGGCTGGGACTCGAGAGGCTGTCATGGCCAGGACATGGGCGGTTTGACATAGTGGTCAGAGCAGGAATTGGAATCCAGGCCAGGTCAGATGCCAGGAGGTTAGAAGCTGAGATATGCCAGGGGGCAGACTGAGTGGTGTCAGAAGGCAGGCAGGGTCAGGTTACCAGGAGACCTGAGTCAGGCAGTAGGAGCAAGTAATGTAGGAGAAGCCCAGTTGCATGGACAGGTTTTTGCATGGACAGGTTATTATACGTTCTCCCCATTCCCACACAAGCCAGACGACCTTCCCTTTTTCCTCCAGACTATTTCTTTTTTAAACAGACGATCAATCCATTTACTACTAATTGTGGCATCAAATTCACATATGAGCAGCTAACCATCCAGATTTATCAACTCTTCCACCTACCCCACAGGGACCTGTTCTGAAGGATTTAGGGGAGTTTTCTTTCTACCTAAAGGTAGATGCTGAAAGATGTTTGAGGCTTTTAATTCCCCGCATCCCCAGCAATGCAAGTTCATAGATGGAGATATCGAGAGAGGGGGAGGGAAATTGCCCGCAAGGTGAAAAATTGCAGGTTTTGGTCTGTTTTTCTCAAAAGCAAAATTGGGGGAGATTATTTGGTGGAGAGTGAGCTCATTCCCAATTCCTCCCCCCCCCCCTCCCCCGAGTCCTACAGAAGCAATGGGCAATTTTTTACTGGGTAGATGAGATTCTCTTGAAAAACTGGTATTTGTTTTGGGCCTGGATCAGGTGCCTGGAAATTTGTCACATATCTCAGTGAGATGAATTTTTTATTTTATTTTTTTGCCATTTATTTCTAGCTAGCATCCTACCCCAGAAAAGAACAATCTGTCTTATCAGGTGAAAATTTACCCCGGTCTTAATATTAAACATGGGGAATTATAACCTGCTCAGTCCATAGCTCTGGCTGAGGTCTGCTTAGTGCAGGAGCAAAAGCTTTATGACATCTTTGCACTTCTCTGCTTCTTCTACCTGATGTAAGTCAGAGCTCCCTTAGGGCTGCTCTAACTTTTACCCAGCTGTCTCAAGAAAGCTGTTGGTAAATTGGGGAGGGTTCAGAGAAGAGCCATGAGAATGAATTATTAGAAACCATGCCATGTGGTGATAAACTCAAGGAGGACAATCTATTTAGCTTAACAAAGAGACGGCTAAGAAGTGACTTGATCACGATCTGTAAGTACCTACATAGGTAACAAATATTTAATCATGGGCTCTTCAGACTAGCAGACAAAAGTATAACAAGATCCAGGGGCTGGAAGTTGAAGCTAGACAAATTCAGACTGGTAATAATGTATAAATGTTTAGCAATGAAGGCTATTAACATTGGAACAATTTTCCAAGGATCACTGGCAATTTTTAAAGAAAGATGTATGTAGTTCAAAAGAATTTTTTTCAGAACGTTCTCTGGCCTGTGCTATGCAGGAGGTCAGACGTGATCACAGTGGTTCACAGTTGTTTAAAAGAGAACTGGATACATTCATGGAGGTTAAGTCCATTAATGGCTATTAGCCAGCGTGGGTAAGGAATGGTATCCCTAGCCTCTGTTTGTCAGAGGGGGGTGATGGATGTCAGGAGAGAGATCACTTGATCATTACCTGTTAGGTTCACTCACTCCGGGGCACCTGGCATTGGCCACTGTCAGTACACAGGATGCTGGGCTGGATGGACCTTTGGTCTGACCCAGTACGTCCCTTCTTATGTTCTTATGCAATGGTTCTTTCTGGCCTTGGACTCTTTGACTCTGAGGTCTCCTTCCAGCCCCTGGAAATAGCTGAGGCACAGCGATGTTCCAGCCAGACCCCGTATGTGCAGGGCTGAATGCATGGTGGAGGGAAACACCGAGCTGATCTACATGCTGTATGCTCCTTAGTGTTTTCCTACACAAAGAACATTCCCAGCTTCTCTGGGTCTGCCAGATGTATGCCAGAAATTGAGCACAAGGGGGCCACGATAGAGAATTGCTCCCAGTATTCTGAGCAGAAACCTTATGGTTTATATATGATAAACGAGACAGTATAAGGCGTCTTCGTTTATAATATGGAGGACAAACATGCAAAAATCCATGCCTGTAACATATATCTGTGCACACTTACATAGGATCTCAAAGGATTATACACCAGATAGACCTGATTCTGCAACTCTGGTATGCCCAAGTGCCCCTAAAATTAGTAAGAGCCCTATGAGATAGACAGGGATCATCACTGCTTTCTCCACCGCAGATGAGGCAGCAGCTGGTTAACAGCACCATTACACTAATGAGTCTGCAAATGCACCAGGAAACTAGTGAGGGGGGCTCTTTGGATAATGGAGTGGCGGAGACAGTAAAATTAGAACTGTGTTCCTAGCCTCAGTCGGGTGGAGGGGAGAGGTCCCTTTCCGTTTTCAAAGCACCTCCTGATTTTTTGTTCCCCCTATGACATTCCTGAGGGAAAAGGAGGGTTGGAGAGGAAAGGGAATAATGATTACACTCTGCGCTTCGATATCACAGAACCTTTATTGCTATTATACTGTCTAACAGATGGGGAAACTGAGGCATTAAGCGATGAAGCTGAGAACAGGGAACCCAGGAGTCCTGACCCTGTCCTGTGCTCTAACCACTAAACCACACGAAAAAAGACAGAATCTGGAGCATGATGGTCATAGAATCATAGAATCTCAGGGTTGGAAGGGACCTCAGGAGGTCTCTAGTCCAGCCCCCTGCTCAGAGCATGACCAATCCCCAATAAAACCACTTGGGACCCCGGCAGAGACCAGCCCTGGTTCATTTAACCCAGGAGTGCTGCTGGGTTTGGTTCAGAGAGTTCAGGACATTAGCGCATATGGATGAGTAGAAGCAAAATGCAAAGTGGAGGTGGCGGGGAAGGAGACAGATGTGCAGCCAATGGACGCTCAGTGCTTTGTTTTCTACAGCCACGGGCTCTTCACAATCAGGTTTGATGCGATTTACATTCCTTTAACCCATTTGCACCCTGAGATGTGATGCAGAGAAAATTCTCTGCAATCACAAAGCCATGAGCGATGGAGGACCTCATCCAACTCCCATTGAAGTCAATAGAAAAAAATGCCATTGGTTTCAGTTGTCATTAGATCGGACCCTAGGAGAGAATGTGGCTGTTGGCTCGCGCAGTGCACAAGTGTCAGGAATCTGCCTATTGTATTTGCAAAGTGCCCATCACCATGATATCTAGGCTCCTGGGTTCTTTTCCTGTTTCTGTTGCTGATTTATTGGGACCTCGGGCCAGTCACTTGAGCTCTACGCACCTCAGTTTTCCCTCACATGTAACAGAGTATAATATGGATGAAGAGTGCCTTTCTGTTGATCCAGCAGAGGGATGGGTTCCTGAAAGCCCACATGTGGCCGGATCCATGGGCTGGCTTGATGGATAGATCATTCTTACTTAGGGAAAGTCACCTTGGTCAAGAACCTGTGAAATTTTAATGTTGCTTATTGACACTCTCAGGGCATCCGAGTAAGCTCTTCACAAAGAAATCGATATTAGTCTGACGTTTCAGTGGATAATGTTGCTTTTCTCTGATTTTTTTCATTGGATTCAGCTAGCGTTTACCAAATTCACTAAAAGGGGTGTGAATGGATCTATAATCACAGAGTCAAAAGGAGAAATGCCCTTTGGTGTGTTGCTAACTCCACCGTAAGATGAAGGAATTTTATCCCTCCTAGGTGAGGTTTGGATGCTTTGTGCACTTCACTCAACTCAGGCAGCAAGGCTGGCCTGGCCTGGCTAGCCTGTCTGGTCAGTTTCATTTTTCTGAGTATTGGACAGTGCTGTTGGGGATCCCAGCTCTGCTGGAGAAAGTTTACAGTCAGAATTTAGGCAGGCAGACAGATGCCATGGTGAGGAACAAAACAGAGAGAAAATAAAACTTGCCTTCGTTGAAAAGACCTGCTTCTGTTCCCACAGAACACTCCTCAGGATCTGTCCCATTAGCAATGAATTCTCTGTATCACATTTTAGGCGGGGCCGGAGCTATATATTTCCTCCTGAATAACAGACACATTTGCAAGGTCCTGTCTGTGCTCTGCTGTGGCTGTCGGGCTAATCAAGTCCGGCTGCTCTGGAGCCTCTGAGTGGAACGCCATGTGGGGCGTGGAATCATCTGCCCTAGATGTTCTATGGTTTAGAAGATCTATTCTGCTAAATCATTAACAGTGAAAGGAGCATTGGCTTGGGATGAACGGAAATTTAGTCCACTCTGATTTAATCATTTTTGGAGTGCCCAGCTGCGTTGGTAGCAGAACCATTACCAAGTGTTGTAAACTCAGAGTCCATTTGGGGCCCAACTTAAGTTGATAGAGTCTCTCTAAAAAGAAATGACTCCATCTAACATGTCAGCAGCAGTGCATACTGAACAATTAAAGGCTTGACAGTTCCTGCTCTGGACTACGTTTAAAATTCATTACATCTCGGTTTTCAAATGGAAGCAGAGCAAATGCCAGAAAGAGTCATAAAGGAGCTAATGTTTATTTCTGCTTACACTTGTCTGAGTTAAAAACAGATTAACCTTTATATACAAACAGCAAGTCATGTCCTTGCGGAAACAGATGGCTCAGGTGATAGGCACAGGGCCTTTCACTTCTAGCCCACCAGTTCATATGCTGCCCCGGTTTGTGATTGATACTATCTGGTGCCAGTTTGATGGCCTTTGTGAAACAATCTAGAAGCCTTAGAATCCAGTCCTGTGCCATTGAAGTCAATGGGAGGTGCACCATTGATTTCAGTGGGCATAGAATCAGGTCTATGATCCACCTCCTAGTGGAAAATGGGCATGCAGGCTGTCTTACAAAAAAATCACCTTCTCCGCCAGCACCAGCTGGCTCCCTCATGGATCTCTGCTTACAGGGGGGGAGGGATAGCTCAGTGGTTTGAGCACTGGCCTGCTAAACCTGGGGTTGTGAGCTCAACCCTTGAGGGGGCTATTTAGGGATCTGGGGCAAAAAATCTATTGGGGACATTACTTGGTTCTGCTAGTGTAGGCAGGGGATTGGAGTCAATGACCTTTCAAGGTCCTTCCAGTTCTAATGAGATAGGCGTATCTCTGTATATTTGTTGATATGGTCCCACCAGGGCAGAGTTGGGTCACGTTGGTGGAGAAGCTAACAGTGGTGGCAAGCTCTGTACCTGTTCTGTGGATATCCAGAAGACCTCCGTCTCCTGGGCTGTCCAGTTTCAGTAGCACCAATTTTACAGGAGGACATCTATTGCCCCAGGAAAATGGAAGAGGAGAACCTGGCAGAGCTTTAACTATAAGCTCACGCCTGTGCTCTTCCATAGTGCTAATTATTTATTCAGCAGAGAAGGAGAGCGAGTAATGATCTTACATGTGGTGCCCTATTTAAAAGTGTCTCCACTTAACTGGAGGTCATGGACGGCTCTCTCCATGAATGACATCGTCGTTTCATAAAAATGCTTTTTCATTAATTAAAATCCTTTAACCTTGTATTGCGTCCCGGCTCTGGTAAAGCAGTCCCATTTTCCAATCAATACATATTACCATATTTCCTAGAAAGACGCTTTCACCCCTTTACCTAATTATTAGATGAAACTAATTGTGCACATTCGAAAGCACTTTGTGTCTCTAATATCCATTAACTAGATCAGAGCTGTGATCCCTGTGTCCTTATGGACTCTTGTCCATATCAGTAGTCCCAAAGAGTATAAAACACTGTTTGGTCTCATTCAATTGACATTTCAATCAATGCCAGGGGGAAAAGAATAATTTGGTCCTGTCCTTTTCTAGACAGGCTAAAACGAAGATGACGGTCTTGTGATTAAGTTACTGCTTTATGAGTCATGGAAATCTGGGCGCAATTCCCTGTTTGCCACAGGCGCCGTGTGTGACCTTGGGCAAATCACTTACTCTGTGCCTCAGTTTCCCCTTGAAATATGAGGATAACATTTATGTACTCCCCCTTTGTCTGCCTTGTCTAGTTACTATCAGCTGGTCTGAGCAGGGGCTATCTCTTACAGTGTGTGTGTGTGTGTGTGTGTCTGTGTGTGTGTGTACAGTACTTAGAACAATGGGGCTCTGATCTTAGTGGAGGTTTCCAGGTCCTACCACAATCGATACAGAATAATAACTACACCGGCACTGAATATGGAGTGGAGGGGAATTGCTTTAACTCTAGAGCCCTACCCCCCAAACTAGGTCCTAGCCTGCAAGTCCTTGAACACCTTCAGCACTCAGATTTTAATCAGAACTGGGGGGGCGGGCTCAGTACTTCTTATGACTTGGCCCTGCATACAGACTAGTGAACCAGCACAGCTTTCTCCACGGCAGCTCCCCCTGTACTAACAGCCCCAAAATGCGCTGCACACGAGTGGTGAGTGACCAGGTGCCCGAGAATGCACAGTGGAATGATTGAGCAATTCTGCTTTAATTAACTGCGTCAGGAAGTCGGGATGGAGGTGTTTGGTGGCGGCGGCAGCATCACTCAGATGACGTGAACGAATGATGGCTGCCTGGAGATGATGGAACTTACCCGAGGAATATGGAAAGCTATTTTAATGTTGGGTTCCTTTGAGGAGGCAGGAACAATAGCCAATAACCATAAAATCACTGGGGCAGAGCTGCAAACACACAAGGGGCATCCCTCAAGCAATTAGCACTGGGAAAGGAAGCTTTTTATCAAGGAGACGGGAACACAACAGTACCGGCAGCTGGAAAGCTGCTACCAACATGAGGGGGCCCATGGGGACGTCAGACCGAAATTTCCTGGTCACCCTCTCCACTGCTATTGAGGGAACAGTCCTGGGAGTTTGGACTCCGGGTTCTAGGCACTGATGGCCCACTCCTTTTCTGAGATAAGATGCCAAGGCCTTCGTGGATCTATTTCCCTCATTTGTAAAATCA
>ML677341.1:4087534-4123134 GCA_007922305.1 Dermatemys mawii
CTATGCATTATGTGTATATAACACCCCGCATGCCGGTATTAATGGGCGTTTACACCAGGATCTATAACACTGGGATGCAGCCACTTCTGAGGTGGAGGGTTATAGAAAGTGAGCAGGACATTGCACACCAGTGGAAGGAGGAACAATTTCGAGCAAGGGCACCGGGAGAAAGATTGTTTAGAAACAAACAATGCCAGGGAGATTTAGGCCCCAATTCAACAAAGCAGGTAAGTGTGTGCTTAAATGCATTGCCAGAATCTCAGTACATATTTGTGGAGCTCCCTTCACCATGGCACATTCATCAGGTACTAAGGTTAAGAGGTCTCATCTGACAGTTCTCTGCACACTAAATTGCTGCTTCTCAGCTGATTTCCTTGGGGAAAATGAAGTGCTGAGTCAATGTCGCTGCGACTGGACCTGTTTTTTCAAGGTATGTAGGCCAGGGATTGGCAACCTTTGGCATGCGGCCCATCAGGGAAATCCGCTGGTAGGCCAGGACAGTTTGTTTACCTGCAGCATCTGCAGACTCGGCCAATTGCAACTCCCACTGGCCACGGTTCGCCATTCCACGCCAACAGGAACTGTGGGAAGTGGTGAGGGCCGAGGGATGTGCTGGCCGCCGCTACCTGCAGCTCCCATTAGACAGCACTGTCTATCTCAGGCCAAGAGCCTGATCCAAATCCCCTGGCCAGTGGGATGCTTTTAATTAGGCCGTAGCACGAACCATCTCTTATTTCACAGGCAGATGTTAAGTTCTGACCAGTGCGTCCGAGGCACATTGAATTCCCGTCACTTGGCTCATCACCTGCTGGGCCTGGGCCTGAAACAATGCAGCCATCAGTGCTAGGATGCACCCTGCCCGGGACACACCAGCTGTCCAAGCTCTATATCTGCTCAATGGTGCCCGTATGTGTGAGCGCACATGCTTGACTTCTCGCTTCAGAAATGGGATGGGACATGTTCTCGGCCCCTCCGCGGGTTGAGAGCACCCACCAGGCTCCTTCCCCTCCACCCCAAAGCTCAGGGATCTTCAGGCTGAATCCCACTTCCCTGCTCTTGTTTGCTGTGGTCGCATCAGTGATCAGTGATCTTTACAGGGAAGCTGAACTAAGCTCTGGGCACCTTTTCATTGTGCAAGGGCCCTGAATTATATCTCAGGCTGCTTATCCAGGGCTCTCGCCTGAGTGGGACTTGAGATTTTCTTCCAGTGGGGAAAGCTCCTCTTATCCCTTCGTGAAGTCCCAACAGCCTCCCCACCCAATCATTCTCACCATGCACGGCCTTCTTCCTCAGGGCTCCTGTGTCGCATAACTTGTCCCTAAAGCTGAGGTGGTCTGGATCCAGATTCCTCCCCTGGGGCTGTTCCAAAAGGGCCAGTAGGAGGTCGCCAGTGAATGACACGAATGTGCTTCCTCAGCCCTCTCCACCTTTGTTGGCTTAGGAGGGAAAGACCATGTGTGATGCTCATCCTGGAGTCTTCTCTCTGTTTTGTGTTAGGCAGTTGTTGGTGTGCTAGGCCAGGCCTGTGTTGCCGGGTTTTCTTGTTTGTTTACCTGGTGGGTGGGTGCATAATTCATGTTCCAAAAGTAAGACTCTCTTGCTGTTCTGGGGAGGAACTGGTGCTCTGAGTGAGGTCCAAGTCTGGTTTCCACAGACAAGGGAATGAGCCCAAGCCGTAGAAGGGGAAATACCAGGCAAAGATAGTGTTGGGGGATGACGGGTTAAGTGTGGATCCATAAATCAGTGTGTCAGCCCAGCCTGGGCCCCTAGGCCAGGAAGCAGAACTGAAGATCCCTTGATCCCTAAGGCTGGCTGACTTTGATGGCCAGGCTGTGCGAGGCTCAGGGTTTGAAGCTTTGTAGACAGTTCCCCTCCTGGGAGGGTTGAAAGTTCAAGCCTGGGGCGGGTCATAACTGAAGTCTGATTAGCTAACCTGGGTTTTTTTAAAGGTCATGTGGTTAACGAAGGACACAGATAAGGCTTTAGGTGGCATCTCCTCTGGGATCCTCTTCCTTTTGCCCCTACAGTCCCAAAGGTCCTGCACATGGGCAGCCCACCCCTCTGGTTGAAGGGGTTGGCCTCAGCTCCCTGCAGAGCTCACTAGTGCTGCTGACTGGCTGGCCAGGGTCTGAGTGCACCACACCTTCAATGAGCCGATCCCACTGCAGGCCACCCAGAGAAGTTCCTGCCTGCTCCTTGCGTTGGGAGTGCGGGAGCATCACAGGCTGGGATTTGTGTTTTCCTGTGAGTCGGTCTGTGCCGTTCCCAGACAGCGATAGGCAGGGCTGAGATTCAGAGCAGGTAGGCTGTTGCTAATCTGTGAGCTACTGAGCTGCTGAAACCCGGCCAAGTGCATTAACAGCGGAGAGATGAGTCCTCAGAATCAGCCTGGAGCTCAGTGTCTCCAAACGAGGTGCATTCGTTCCTGGCAGGCGAATGGCCGGTGGCTCTGCTGGAGCAAGAGGCGAGGAAGAGCTCTGGAGATCCGCAAAGCACCCGGCTTTCTACATGAAGATGCAGTCACAGACTGAAGGGTGCAACCTCGACTGTGTGGAAGGGCCCAGACCATGCAGGGTCACTGCCGTGATGGAGCCCAAGGGAGAACTGGTGGGAGCAAGGGCAAGCACTGTAAGGCCCAGCTCTCTGCAACAACACAACAGAGTCCCTCGTGGAGAACTGCGAGGCCGTTCTTGAGGATGGGTTTGCTGCAATGGCATATGGGAAATGCCTGGCCACACAGGCTGCGCTTGCTAAGCTAAAACCCAGAGGTTTTACATTTGTGACCCTGCAGAATGGCCAGATTCCAGTTCAGATCATGATGTTCCTCCTGAAGTTTCCTGTAGCGAAGCGAAGACTCACCATTGCGGCGGTGCCTCCTGCTGGTCATCTAGGAATTAGCTCTTTTTCAGCTTATGGGGTGCCCTATGCTGGCCAGTGTCTTGTCTACTGCTGGCCCCATGTCCCTCCCAGACCCTGGTGCCCTTTACCTCGGGGTTCTGCCCCAACAGTATGCCCCTTACTCTGGGTTTCCCCTCCCAGTGGAACCCCAAACTTCTAAACCCACTTTGCCTCAGTGGCTACTGCCAGTCGTCATCTAGCCCCACTCACTGGGGCAGACCATAGTCTGTAATGGCCACTCATCATTGGCACGGGGTTCGGACCTGCTGCCTTTGCCTGTCCTCGGGCTACCCCTCTGCACCCCAGTACCTTTTCATAGGCCTTCACCAAGGCCTGCAGCCTGCGGGTTTTCCAGGCTGGAGCTCCCCAGCTCCCTTTGCCCATTTCCCCAGCCCTGCTCTGCTTCAGGTACCTTGCTCTCATCAGCTAGGTCATTCTCTCTCCACAAAGACTCCCGTGTTTTCTGGCCCCACAGCCCTCTTATAGGGCCAGCTGTGGCATGATTGGCAATTTCAGGTTTCTACCCCAGACACATCTGCATTGCAGTTGTAGTAGAAAGTTCCTAGTGTAATATTGTAACCTACCCACAGACTTCCTGGTTTTCACTGTGCTGCACACCATGGCTGCTGAGAACATTCCCATAACAGGGGTAGGATTGCAAAAGCACAGGTCCTTGCTATTTGAGGTAAAGGAGAATCTCCATTAACAGTTAGCAGTATGGAACCTATGACACACAGTTAAGCCATTCTTCTTCCAGCCATTAAAGGGCAGTGGGGGACATGCAATATAAAGCAAGATAGTCTTAAAGTGCTTTGAAATTCTTCAGGTGGCAGGTGCTATATAATTTAATGATGGACTTGAACCAAAACCCCAGAGCCAAACACTTTGAGACCATGAGATCCTAGACCCAACTTTCATGACCCAGAGTAACTAGTGGTTACAGAAGACGAAGCCACAGTCTGTCCTGCCTCATGCCCCATCAGTCATAATGGCCAGAACTGGAACATCAGAGGGTTCAGCGGGTCAAGTTAACGGTGCAGTGGCAGAGTTTGGTGTAGCCTAAAAGTGAAATAGCAAAGAGCTGCAGCAGATCAGTATTGGCAGAGCTGTGAGGAGCTTAACACTGGGATAGCTCAGCGGAGCAGAGTCAGGCTAGAGGCCCATTGACAGAGAGTTCTGTGTATGGTCTAGGGTGCAGCTGATCCCAAAAGAAATTAAGTGGATCTAAGACGACATCTATGCTTGGCTCTGGGGTGTGATTCCCAGCTCAAGGAGACACGCTCACGCTAGCTGTCATTCAGAGAGCTCACTAAAAATAGGAGTGTCACCAGCATAGCACAAGCAGCAGCACAAGCTACTCCTCCTGCGTACAAACCCGCTCGGGTGTCATGACTATGGATGGGGGTGGTGAGTGTGGCTACATAATTGTTGTTAATGTGCTACCTAGATGAGCTAGTGCAAGTAAGTCTGCTTGTGTTGGGACTTGCACCTTGGCTGCACGTGTAGACGAAGCCCCACATCCTGCACAACTGTCCATGAGCGCCATGTCTCCCATAGCAGGCCAGACTCGAAACCTAAGATGAGACTCGGAGAGGGGTGGGCAAACTACGATCTGGGGGCTGCATCCAGCCCTCCAGGCATTTTAATCCGTCCCTCAAGCTCCCACTGGGGAACAGGGTCAGGGGTTTGTCCTGTACCCCACAGCTCCTGGAAGCAGCAGCATGTCCCCCCTCCGACTCCGACATGTAAGAGTAGTCAGGGGGTTCCACACTCTGCCCCCAAGTGCCGCCCCCGCAGCTCCCATTGGCTGGGAACCGCGGCCAATGGGAGCTGCAGGGGTGGCACTTGTGGGTGGGGAAGCGCACAGCCTCCTGGAAGCACCTCCGCATAGGTGCTGGAGAGGGAGATCTGCTGCTGCTTCTGGGAGCTGCTTGAGGTAAGCACTGCCCAGAGCATGCATCCCCTCTCCCTTCCCCTGCTCCATCCCTGATCCCCCTCCCGCCCTCCGAACACCTTGGTCCCAGCCCGAAGCATCCTCCTGCACCCCATCCCCCAATTTTGTGAGCATTCATGACCTGCCATACAGTTTCCATACCCAGGTATGGCCCTTGTGCCAGAAAGTTTGCCCACCCCTAGACTAAGAGGAATAGTGCCCCAACTTTGGGGGAGGTCCATTACCAGAGCTCTTCTTGAGAAGTACGAGCTGCATCTCGCAGGCCGCACATGGCTCTCGCCCGGTGCTCTCTGTGTGTAGGACACTAACATCCACCTACAGCTTGGAAACTGAAATCTGTCCTTTTAGTGTGAGTGTGAAAATGCCAGATTTCTTTAACGCTGCTTTGATATTTACAGCATTCAGCACATCAGTGGTGCAAATAAACGTTGAGCCTGCTCTATAAAAATAAAACCTTAGCTTGGCCTCTTATCTCTATTCCCTCCCCCCGCCATTGTATGTGCACGGAACGAGTCATTAGTTTGGAGTTTTTGTTTTTTTGTGCTGCAGGGGGAAACATTCATTCATAAATATTTGATTGCAAGCATGTTATTACTTATTGTACCAGCAGCACAGCACAGGGTGAGGTTGTACCGGGTGTCACCTTCAGCACTGGGCTCCTGGGCAGCTCCTTTTCATTACTTGTGCTCCTATGGGGTATGTCTACACAACAGCCAGCACTGGTAGACGGACATGCACTAGCTCTGCTTAAGCTCTGAACATAGCCGTGTGTCTGTGGCCTCTTGGGCTAGCCACCCAGGTACGTACGCAGGGGGGCCAGGGGCGTTAATGTGTTCACTTTGGAGATTAGTAGTAAATTCCTAGGGTTCAGTGCGTGTGTGGTTCTTGTTTGCTCCGTGGGTATATATGCACATTTGCTCGCACAGAGTAACACACTATTATAGATAGTTGTCTATAGATATATACAGTAAACAAGACTATCATCCTCATGTTCCTATTACACCTCTGGCGTTTAGGGCAGTGACGAAGCTCCTCCACTCCTCTCTGTTCTGGCATGTCTTTCAGTGGCTCCCCGGCTGTGCCCCAAGTTTTTCAGCTCGGCTTCCACAGCTCATCGCCATGTTGTTTTCGGGCAGCCTCGTTTTGACTTGCCTTCAGGTGTCCATCTTATTGCTGCTCTGGTGATAGAGTCAGTTTCCATTTGAAGCACATGATCAATCCATCTCCAGTGCTTCCTGCAGGGATGGTGCTCAGATCCTCTTGGCTGCACTGTGTCCGTAGATCTTGGTTTGAGAGTGTTCTGGGCCAAAAGATCTGGAGGATTTTTCTGAGGCTCCCACACACTATAAAGAACCATTTCCCCATAATGTGTGTGTGTTTAAGTGTACATATATATGAAACTTTTCACCATGTCCAGCGTCAGAATCCCATTTTGCTCTCAATTGACTGGCTGACAAGTTGATCCAAATTTTAAGCTATGTGTATGTACACAGTGTATAATTCTCAGTTTTACCTCATTACATCCCCTTCCAAGTGGGTTTTAATAGTTTAATTCTTAAAGAACAGACCATCCTGGAAGTGGAAGAAGAGAAATAACCTCCTGTGACGAGTTTCTCTGTTCACCGCTGGATTGCGCCGTCTTCTGGCAATCCTGGGGATTATCTTGGTCAAGGCCAATACCCCTTTCAGTGGTTACACACCCTCAGTTTCTGCTTTCCAGCTTCCTCCTTGCTCTCAGGAGCCACAGCTGTCTTCTTCGTGACTCAGCTCTCCAGCTAGGTCTCTATCATAGTTCCCCAGTGAAGGGGGCTGGGGGTGGAAGTATATTCAGGTTCCTGCTCTCCAGCAGTTTCAGGCAGTCTTCTGCTTCACAGCCCCATAATGCCACCCTCGCAGTGGCTGGCAGGGGAACCTGCGCCCACCTTCTCCTCCAAGTTCCACCTCAGGGACTCTCTACACAGCAGCCAAGGTCTGTTCCCTGCACTTTGCTGCTTCCATATCTCCCCTCCTGGTCTTCTCTACTCTCCTGGGTTTGCCTGTCTCTTCTCTCCTCCCTCCCAGGAAGGCAACTTGTCTCTGCAACCCCTCAAACCCTTCTCCCAGAGAGTGACTGCAGTCTTCTCTTGATGCCCCCACGGCTTCCATTTTCCTGTGTTTTATAGAAGCCCTCCCTGTCTCTCACAGGCGAGCGTCTCTTTAATTAACCGCTTCCAGCCTAAAGCCCCCTGCCTTGCAACCTAATTAGCTGATTGGGCCCACCTGGCCCAATTCAGCTCTTGCAGGGCCAGTGTGGGAAGCACACCCCATCACACCTCCATATGTTGTGTCTGATTGGGAATAGGGGTCATTTCGAGGATAAAACTGATAAAACCCACTCAGAGTAACAGACCATACTTGATTTTGCAGTTATTTGTATTACAGTAGCATTTAGAGGCCCCAGCTGAGATCAGGCCCCCATTGTGCTTGGCGCTGCACATGTGCAGAGTGAGAGACAGGCCCTGCCCAAAAGTTTACAATCTAAATAGACACGATCAAAAAAGGTTTGAAGAAAGGAAGAACCAATGGGATTTTTATAAAATATCCATTGAAAATACCTCAACGTTCCCGTTCCTCATCGCTGCAAATTGTCCATGGAGGGGGCTGGTGAAGTGTAAATGTGGTTGGCGCTTTCTAGGAGCCGATTCCAGGGAAGGTGGGTTTGGGGGCGTGGAGTGGGGCTAATCAAAACTGCACCTCGAGCAGAAGGGCTCATCAAAGGAAGAGGAAAGTTCTTACTCCCTGTGTAGCAGCCCAACAGCGAGCCGCGATCTGGCCCGATACAATTTGGAGGAAATCTGCTGAAAAAAGCATTAACATTGACCTTTTGCAATAGCGTTATCCGTTGCATGCCAGTACCGAACAACACACTGGACCAAGGACTGAGAGCCATCTGTAGTGGGGCAGAGAAAGGGGAAGGAGGGGATCACAGAGTATCAGGTTAAAAGTTGCTTGGAGGTGTATCCCTCTATATCCCATTGATATAGTGGGATACACCTCCAAGCAACCTTTAACCCAATGACCCACTGAGTCATTAAGACCATCCTTCACTGGTGAAGTTTGGTTGTGTGTTAGCATCATGTATTGTATTAAACAGTGTACACGGGAAGGCACTGATCCTGCAAACTTATATGAATGGGTGGATGGCTGCTCTGCCCAGAGCCCCATTTGTATCAGTGTACTGGGGCAGCTGCAGGATTGGGACCAGAATGTCTATTACTGTACAGTGCTTGGCCTGATGTTGGGGACTTGCTCACATGAGTGATCCCATTGACTTCAGTGGGACTCCTCACATAAGCAAGGATTACGCAGGGGTGTGGGAGCTGTTTTATCAGGGCCTACGGGTTGAGGTGCTGGACTGAGACTTGAGAAAGCTGGGTCTATAGCTGGCTCTGCTGTTGTGCTGTATGACGTGGGGAAAGTCACTTCGTGGCTCTGTGCCTCAGTTTCCCTTTTGATGCTCTTTGTCTATTTAGATAGAAAATCTTTGGGGGAAGGGGCTGTCTCTGACTCTGTGTCTATGTAGTTCTCAGCACAATGCGACCCTGATCTCAAATGTGGACTCTACATGCTACCAGAATACCAACCTTCTGAGGACTATGAATGTTTCCTTTGCTAATATGCTTGGTCTAGTGTCTGTATTTAAAGAAAACCAACCCCCAAGTTCCTACACAGGAATGTCAAGGAGCGTGCGGGCAGAGCCAAGCTCACTGATTTCAATGGGAGTTTGACTGGGTAAGGACTGTGTCAATCCCGAGTGAGGAGCTCAGGAGAGGGCACCTTGCAGGATCAGGCCTTAGGGCAACAAGGCTCCTCTTAGGAAAAACAAAAGCCGGAGAATGAAGAGGGCTCCAACATTCTGTTGCTCTCTATTATTTTTGCCAGTTGCTTAGGCACGTTCCATGCGATTCCTAGTTAGAAGCGGGCTTGGGTCCATATTTCCCTTAATGCAGCGTGGCTGCTTTCTCTGACCTCTGCCAGATAGTCTATTACCTCTGCTCTGCTTCTCCTCACTACCGATTGCGTTCGTAAAACACACAGCTGTGTCTCTTGACTCAACAACGTTTAACAACAGTGGCAACAGAAGAGGCTAATAAAGATAAATCAGATGCTCGCCGCTTAGGCAGAGGAAAGATGAAGTCGCAATGGAGCGAGTTGGAAAGCTAGTTGGTGAAGTGACTCTAGAATAGCATTTCCCAAACTGTATGTTCCGCACAATGTGAATAGGTGTTCCATGAAAGAATCGGAATTCAAAAAAAGGGTCTTGAAGTTTTTTTTAATTTTAAATTTGCCATATTTGAAGCATAGTTTACAACTCTTTTTGAATGACTATAATTTATCATAAAACTTTTTCCGGTTATTGATAGATCTCGTATTGAATATCATGGCGTAAAGAGAATGTGGCATACAAACATGTTAACATCTACCTATAAGTGTTCCATAAATATATAAGGTTAAAAAGTGTTCGGTGGCCAAAAAAGTTTGGGAAACGCTGCTCTAGAAGATGCATCTTCTTGTTCAGTGGCCCATTGGCAGCAGCTGTCTGGGTGTCTTCAAGTCCCATTGGCTAACTTGAGCAAAGCAGTGGTGCCTTCCTGGTGACAGGGCCCTGGACTGGGGACATAGCAGACATGGGTGCCACTCCCAGCTCTGTTACTGATCTTGGCAAGGCCCTTCACCTCTGTTTCCCTCCCACACATTGTCTGTTTTGGGGGGACCTACTCTTGCTATGGGTATTGTAAAGCCCAGTTGACGTCTGGATCTCAGGGACTGCTTCTAGGTATAATATAATCCCACTAATCCTACATCTCATTGAAAGAGCTGGAAAGCATACCAATGGAGTAGTGACTCTAACAAAGGCATCTTCTTTCTCCACATCCTAATATCAGATCCCTAGAAGGCTTCAAATCACGTCTGGTAATTTGACCAACAAAGAGCCACCCTTTGCCTCTGTACAGGGGAACAATTCCCACTGAAGCCAATGGAAGTGTGTGCTTGTTTCTTTCCTGACCCTAGTTAGCTGTGCAAAGCCCAGGGAGCTGTGGGAGAGTGAGTCTGCCAGCTGACATGTCCCGTCAACGAAGTTCTGATGGCAGAATCTTTCGTGATGATGCAAGAGCCCCGCTCGGTTTTCAGATCGCCGAGGGCAGCTTACAGTGCTGGAGGTATGAAAATAAACCCTCTTGTAAACGACTTGACCTGGCAGCCACTGAGACCCTCGGTAGAGACCACTTGAAACTCAAACACACTCAGACTTTGCTGGGGTTGGATCTGGATCTGAACATCACGGCAGACCCAGATCTCTCTGATGGGTCAGCCCCAACCCCTGGAGCTGAACGCCTTGGGGTATAACATCCTCTTCCCATCTCTACGGACCAGTTGCCACAGAGTCCCATTGTCACAGTTGCTTTTCTGACTCCTGCTGCATTTCACCGACATGCAGTAACTTGGAGCATTTGCTGTTGAATGGTAACGCCTGGAATAAACACCCTTCTAATTGCAATCTTCTCCCCCCTCACCAGGGTGTTAAATTGTTAAATGTTTTGCAGCATCGATCTGAACAGCTGAGCACAAAACTGAGCTGTAGTTGAAACCTCCTGCAAGCTCAATAAACTTAATGGAGAGCCACAAGAACTTTAACTGGGAAGATTTAGTTCCCAAGCAGGAACTTTGTCTGCTGCTGTCCCTCGCTTTGCCAGCAACAGCTGTTCACACTGTGAGAGGCTCATTTGGACTGAGCTGAGCCTGGCTCACCAGAACAAAAGGGAAGTGTCGGGAGGGGAGATCAATGCAACCCAGAGCTGGCTCTAACTGCTTCAGGGTGAATAGAGGAAGACAAAATAAACTAGCTTAGGGCCCGATCTAGCTAAGCCCCGGCAACTGTGATTGAGAGTTGTCTGAGCAGAGATCCCCAGTACCCCATGAGAGGTATACCACATCTCCCAGGATTAGCCCTATACTTGAGGAAGGATGCTATGGGCAGCTGGGAGAAGATGGGCAGTTCCTTGTAATCAGTGCCTGGCTTGAGGGCATGTGGCCGAAAGCAGTAGCATTCCCCAGCCCTCCTCCCCATGATTGGTTTGGATGGGATCACTACCAGGGACTTGGCCATGAGCTGTAGTTGGAGTGTTGGCATCAGTGGGGGTAGCCAGAGCATGTCCACACGAGAGACAAATGCCCCAAAGGGGGAAAGTGAATCAGTTTGCAAATAACCTCAACAGCTGGGACTTTAACCAAGTCACCCCATATTTTTATTGAGCTCTTGGTGAGGGTAACTAGCCAATGCACCAGATTACTGAGGGACGTGGTGGGTTCCCCATCCTTTCAATTGGATGTCTTTCTAAAAGCTGTGCTCTAGCTCAACCACAAGATATGGGCTTGATGCAGGACTCACTGGGCAAAATTCTCTGGCCTGCGTTGGGTAGCAGGTCAGACTAGATTGATCACAGTGGTCCTTAAATCTATTCAATGAGTAACACACAGTGACTTTATCTAGGGCAGAAATGAGCAGGGCTCCCAATCCTCATATTTCAGAGCACTGGCTGATCACCTCCAGGGGTCAGGAAGAAACTTCCCCCTGCCCCATGGTCCAGCCTAATATTGTTTGATTGCCCAGCTGCACTATGGGGGAATCCAAGTGGGGCCTGCTCTGTGCTTCCTAACAATGGCCTGGTTCATTAAGGTGGATGAAACTCCCCTTCGGGAAGGCCAGCACTCCTGGTCCCACCCCTTCTCTGTGAGGCTCCGCCCCTTCCATCTGCACATGCCCACTGGAGCCCCAAGCCCGCCCCCACCCCAGTGGCCGGAGGAGCCCTGGCCAAACCGCCCCAACTCTCGGGCTGCTGGCTGTCTTGAGCCTTGGTCCAGGCCCTGGCCCAAGCTCTCCTTGACCCCACAAGCCTCCGGCCCCACCACCGCCAGGCTGGTTGGCCCAAGCCCTGAACTCCAGGCCAGCATCTGGAGCTAAGCCCCTCCAGCTACCGGGGAGAGCGGGGTGAGGAAGGACACAGTAGGGCGGTCTTATGGGGAGGGGGTGGAGGAGAGGAGGCACCCAGCAGGTGGGGGGAACCTCCAGAGAGCTGGGGTGAAGTAGAGGAGGGGGAAAGAGGGACTCACCAGGCAGCAGGTGTGGTGAGCGGTGGGGGTTTTAGAGAAGGGGTGGAGCAGGAAGGGGAAGAGGCGGAGTACAGGCAGGGCCATCACATCCCATGCATTTGGTAGTAGGTCAGCAGTGGCTGTGCCACGGGAGGCTTAGCCTCTCCTGGCCTATTGTACCCACCACCTATGGGTAACCCTTGTCCTGGGTTCTAAACCTGCTATGTAAAGTGCTGAATTCAGGATTCCCTTTCCCCTTGTGCCTCTGTCCCTCAGGCTAAAGCTCTCCCCCGTAATCATATTAAGCAATGGCTGACACAGATCACTGGGCCAAATTCAACCCTGGAATAAACTGGCATTGGCTTGAGCTGAATTGTGTATAGCAGAATTTGGGCCATCATCTCCCAGTGTTTGGCTGTTTGTTGGGGTCATCTTTCTGTAGCTGGTACTTCATCTGGCATGAAAGACTAGTGTGAAGGGCCTTTAGCAAAACAATAAAGGGGCAGAGACCCCAGCTCTTCCCTGAAATTTGCCCCACTAAGTGAGTGAAATACAGAAATAATGGTTCAGGGTTTAGAGAGTAATGGGACCCAACCAAGCATACCGTTTACATTTCCATAGCACCTTTCACCTTGAATGATCCCCAAGTGTGCGGCGACGTTTGCAAGCTGATTGCACACCAGATACACGGGGTTTGAGTCACCTGTCACTGAAATGCAGTTGCCTCTGGGGTGGAACTCACCAGCTGTAAAAAGTACGTGGCAATGCTGCTCAACTGTTTAGAATAGGAACTCCTCCAACTGAAGGACACCACGTTCAGCTGAAACTTCAGGGGGAGCTTAGGGAGGCAGAATGTAACGACCCACAGGGAAAGCCCCAAACTTTATGGAAAGTGTAATGGGATCTTTACTGTCTGGGGCCTTGGCTTTAACTTCTCAGCCTCACCCTGTGACTTGCATGAGCTGCATGGACACACTTATCCCATCCCTCTCTCCTTTGGTGGTGGGAGCAGTTGAAGGCCACACTTGTCTCCAGCCTTGGCTCACACAAGGTTAATCCTGGCTCCTTCCAGGCCTAATTCATTGCTTGTAGGGCCCTGCCACGTGCCATATTGATCCCCTCCCTTGATTAGTCAGTTTATTGAATACCCTGGCTTTACTAATCTAATTAAAGCAAGATAAATACTCAGCACTGGGTCCTGGAGCCCTGTGCCGGGAGTAATCAGGGAACGGGCTGATTAAAAATGCAGTAGGCTTCAGGGATAATTTATGAACTAGCCGCCACTACCAGTATGGCAGGCTGCTTTTGAAGGGCTCTGCTCCGTCTGCAGTTTGAAGTTGGTGCAACTCTTTCCCAGGAGGCCTGATTCCCTCATTCGAGGGGGAAAATCTATCCTCTAAACACAAACTTTTCTTCCTCTTTCTCTGTATGCTTGGACAGGCCCCAGCCCTGCTGTGCGGACTCATGTGGGTAGTACCTATAGGAGAATGCATCCTCAGTGGAGTAGGAAGGATTACTGTGAGGAACATGGTCATCTAGATGCCCTCCTTATCATTCTAACTACAGCAGAGCAACTTCAGGCTCAAGGGAGATTGGCTTTATGGATTAGGCACTGGAGCAGGACTCAGGAGGTCTAGGTTCATTCCCAACTCTTCCATAGATTTCCTATGGCGCCCCAGCCAGTAAGTTAATCTTTCAGTGCCTCAATTCCCCATCGGTAAAATTTGAAAAGATGTTACTTCCTTTCTGCCCCCAGTATCTATCTTGTCTTTTGAGATTGTGAATTCTTCTGGATAGGATGGTCTTTCACTATCTGTATGTACAGCGCCTAACACAATGGAGCCCCTGTCTTTGTTACAGCCTTTAGTTGAGACTGTAATACAAATAATTAATAATAATCAGGCTTAACTCTTGTGTGTTCCTATCTTTGCTTAGATGTTGATTATAGACAACGTAATGCCCCAGGATGATATTTGCTGCTGTGCCAGATAAAATTATAATATGTTACTCTTCACAAACAAGAACTGATTGACTCTTGTAGCCGTGCTACGAGGTGGGAGAATCTCATTGTCCTCTTTGTACAGAGGGGAAACTGAGGCAGGGAGGTGGCTGGACCTTGCCCAAGAGGGGAGTGAGTGCCACAGCTGGGATTAGAACTCAGGAGTCCCTGGCTCCCATCCCTGTATGTCCTCCAAGTGACTAGATTAGGCAGATTTTGTGTTTTGGGGAGGAAGGTAATTACCCATGAGGCCTATTTCCAGTCTGGCCAGGTGAATCCCTCTGCCATGTCAGCCACTGCCAGAGGCAGGCGGTGGGACTTGAGAGCGCAGTGTTAGAACTGGGGTTCCCAGGCTAGGAGCTTTATTCACTCCTGAGTCTTTTGTGGCAGAACTCAACTCAGACCCTGGCACACGCGCACCCCCCTACACACACCCCATCCTGATTTTTCACACGTGCTCTCTGGTCACTCTACCAGCAACTGGGGCTCTGATGAAGTCCTGGCCTCATTCTAAAGCTGCTCCCTGTGGTGGAAGTGCAGCAGTGGAAATTATTTCCCCTGGGCATGAATGAGTCTGGGGACACAGTGACTATTGCTCAGAATCTAACTATCAGACTAGGTGTAAGGGAGAAAATGAGGAGCCAGGGTATGGAAACATTAGCCATTAGGAAAACCCTTATTGACTGAGGAGCACACCGTGCTGGGAACCCTGTTACCTGCATCATTTGCAGTCAGACTGCACAATACTCAGCGGGACCCAGCCCTCAGCATGGCCCACGGGGTCTGGAACCCCATTTGCCATGCTCACCGTGGCTAATCTGTTCTTAGGATCATGTGTTGATTTGCTTGGGAGGGGGCCGTGTAAAGAAAACAGCAGTGCCGTTTGCTCTGATCTCTTTCTGTTGCGCATGACTTGACTTCCCCCAGACAAGAGCGCACACCCCGTCAGGAGAAGGCAGCGAGGCAGAGTTCAGCAGCCAGATGTAATTGCATTTTCCTCCATGATTGCCCCAGGTCTGAGACAAGGCCCTTCTGTGCCTCTCTCTCTCCTCGATGCATTGTGTAGAACTGGTTGAAAATTCAGTTAAAAGGCCACTTCTGGGTCTCGGCTGTAGGGGCATAAATTGTGCGAGAATTTTTCACTTGCGTACGCCTGATGTGTTTTGCCATCCAGCTCTGCAAGGCTTGGTCATATTTCATGCTCCTTCCATCCCCCAGATCCTTGCTCTCTCCTCAGGAGTCCTCGTAGTTACATATGTGAGCTCTCTCTTGCAGAGGCTGTACAGCAGGCCTGTGTTTTATGGCGATGTCCTAGTGAAGGGATGTCTCTTCCCGTGTTTATAAAAGGTGAGCCGGAGATTGATGGGGTGTCGGAGTGGATGATCGCAAATCCAATAGGCCCAGGATAGTCGGGAACACAGATGGTGGGGGGTTGCAGGAAGTGGGGTAGCTTCCTAGGGGACACGTATTATGCTTTTGGCAGAGAGGTGTAATTTATATAAACAAGGGATGAGTTGTAAATCTTGTCCAAGTTGTACAAGGCTTCATCTGGGTAGCGAGAGCACCTGGTGCTGCTGTGGTGGTTTGAGTTGAGACCTCTTACAAAGCACAGTAGTCCAACCGGCCTTCTTACCCTCCTCTGCTCCCCTTCTCTAGGGTTCCCCCCCTTCCTTTAACACCCGTCAGTGTGTTCCCTGCTCTCTCTCCTACAAGGGTCTTAGGGTATCCGGATCGGCGGGTAGTGATTGATCTATTGGCAATCGATTTATTGTGTCTCATCAAGACGTGATAAATCAATCTCCAAAGGCACTCCCATCGACTCCGGAACTCCAGCTCGCCAAAAGGCGCAAGCTGGAGTCGACGGGGGAGCCCACTGCTGACCGCTGCCGCCGTGAGGACGGCAGGTAAATTGGCCTAAGATGCGCTGACTTCAGCTACGTTATTCACGTAGCTGAAATTGAGTATCTGAGGTTGAACCCTCCTCCTAGCGTAGACCAGGCCGTAGACTGGTTTCCCACCTCCCGAAAACTGCTCTTCAGTGCCCTCTGAGACAGTGTTGGTGCCCATTGGACCCAAGCTGCCAAGACTTTTCCAACTATTCTTTTAATTCAGATGACTTTCTAATCTGAGACATTGAGCTCACTAAAGATCTTCCAACTCTCTCTTCTTCACAGAGGCAGGGTTATTCACTCTGAATTAGCGCTGGGTGAATAACCAGTTTTTAAAATTCACTGGCAACTCCAAAACATTGAAGAAAACAATTTTTTTTGTCAACCTGAAAAGAAAATTTTTCCAAAATTGTCAGTGAATCAAAAAATCAAGAAGAGGGAAAAAATCGTGTTGAGTCGAACTAAACATTTAGCTTTGATTGTTAGCAGTATTTTAACACATTCTAATTTCTGACTTCTTCAAAAATTTTAACTTCTCAGCCTCACCCTGTGACTTGCACGAGCTGCCTGGACACGCTTATCCCTTCCCTCTCCCCTTTGGTGGTGGGAAGAGTTGAAGGCACACTTGTCTCCAGCCTTGGCTCACACAAGGTTAATCTTGGCTCCTTCCAGGGCTAATTCATTGCTTGTAGGGACAATTTCCCTGTAAAATTAAGGGACATTTCAAAACAAAGTCCTTTTGAATGGAAAATGTACATTTTGAAAAATATTGTCAAGTTTTGGTTTTTAACCAAAACAAAATGTTGGGTTGATTGGAACCTGCGTTTTTCATGCCCTTCCCCAACCTTTAGTTGAAAACTTCTGCGCAGCTCGCCTTTTAATACTAAAACGTAAGAGCAGAGGACTGGCCAGGACCTCCTGGCTCAGAGTCCAAACCCTCCTATCACAGGGCAGCTCTGTATAATCCCTTTCAAGAAGGTATCAGACACCATGTTAAACCAGTTAGGTTTCTTGTCTGCTCTGTTTTTCGGCCTGCCATCCCGAAGGGAGCCTGAGGCAGGAGTATCTGTCAGAGGAGCCAATGGTTGCTATGCAGCCTTGGCGATGGCAGTTCAGTCTCTCACATTCTGTGCTTCCCCTACCGAGGCTGTAACCGTATTAGGAGAGATGGAGAACGAGCTAATTCAGTTGCTGCTCCTCCCTCCTGGAGACACAGAGTCACCCGTAGACTCTAGTGGTTACACACAGCTGGTGACTCGCACCCTCTCCTCTTCCAGACAAGTTCACAGTCTCACTCAGTGCAATGGCAGCCAACCACACAGGCTCACGTTGCCTCCCTCCCCATAGTGTGTCCCAGACACACCCACTCACACTCACACAATGGCAGTCTACACAAACACCCACACCGCTTCCTTCTTCACCGAGAGGGTCACCTAGGCCCACGCACACCCACCCATCCACTCATCTTCGTGGCAGCCCCACAGTCACCCAGACAGGCTAATCCAGCCACAGCCACATGCTCCCGCAGGCACATCACAATTCACACGGCACTTACCCAGACAGGCCGACAGCCACACACACGTGTGCCCTCAGACCTTCAGTGTTACAGGCTCAGAATCATACAGGGTCATAATACCTCATTAGCATGGCAAGTGTTGTCAAAGTATACCAAAGACAGACCCGTCAGGTCTCTCTCCGAGGTAGGTGACAATCTGCCCAAGATACGTCTTCATACTCTACTTGGGGTTTGATCTGCCCTGCCCTGCCATTCCTGAGGTGGAGTAAGGCCTCTGCCCATCTCACTGTTACCTCTGCTGATTTTCCTGTTGAGAAGGCTTGTCTAGTCCCGGGGAGCTCGAGAAAATCTCTTTCTCACGCTCCTTTGTATTTTGGATGTCGGAGTAGAACGTTCTAGATCCAGCATCTGTCACGGTGGCTGCACAATCGCTTTTCTCTGGGTTGAGCTGTGCTTTACGTCTTCCAGTGACCGCTTCTAAATTATAGTCTCTGATTCTGTATTTTGGTGAGAGCCTGCGCACGTACACACACGCATATGCACACACTAGCTCTAACAGTTTGAAATAAGCCTTGGGGAAAAGAAAAAAAAGCAGCTTGCTACATGTTGCTCCAGCAAACGCATAAATCACAGAGCTGTGCAGTAATAAATCTTTCATGAGATTAGGGCCATCTGAACTCTGGCGATTGTGTAGGGAATGTATAAATTTCACAGGCAGATATATTAAAAAAATCTTTAGATTAGTTATTAACTTTGGAAACACTTGATGAGTTTCGATTCATTAAGTGTTTCACAGTCTTGTTAATTTAATAAGTGCCAATGAGGACATAATGTAAGACAACAATCAGTGATTTGGAGGGGGAGGGGGATAATAAAGTAGTCATTACAGAGCAGAATGTTTAATCAAAGAATGTGGAAACGTACATTTCACATTAATTTGAAGAGGTTGGAGATTTAAAATTAATATTAGTTCTGACGCAGGCAGGCTTTCACAACTAGCACATATGTCTTGTATAATTGCTCAGAACAGAATGTAAAAGCCTGTGATTTTAGTGGCTTTGTGTTGGTTATTGTCTCCTTTCACCTCTTAGGTGACATGGAAAAAAAGTGAAAACAGATATGGTGCTTCAGAACTATGCATATTGCTCACCTGGGGCCTTATACCGACACATCTCATGGCAATTGGGAGCCAGTTCAGAAAAGCATTTAACTAAGCACCTCTTGAAAATTAAGTGGCTTCCTGAACTGTGGACATTCAGAAGTGCTGACCAATCAAAATTCCAGCGGAAGGGAATGGGCCCGTAAATGGAATCTTCAGAACCTCTGAAAATCAGTGTCTTGGTGATCTGCAAGTGCTGGTGGCTACGCTTTTACGATTTTTTACCATTCTTTTACGGTTACCGTGTCCTCCTTAACTTCGGTGCTCCCCGTTGGTCATCTCTTGTGTTAGGTTTAATTACCTGTTTGTGCAGCACCTTGCAGAACAGGGCCCTGTTTTTGACTGAGGTTTCTAAGTGCTCCTGCAATGCAGCGAACAGGGATTGGAGGGGACTGCAAATGGTAGGAGTCAATCCTCCCTGGGCTAGTTCCTCTCTTCCCTCGGCCCAGTGCTATCTGAAAAATCGTGGCGACAAACTCATTGTGTGCGTGGGTGCGTTTGCGTGAGGCGTCGTGGGTGTTTGTTGCTCTGTGCACAGGAGTGCTTTGTCTGTAGGTTAGTGTTCCTCGCTTGATGACCTTGTCTGTGTGAGTTTGTGTTTTCAGCTGTCTCCTTCGGATTCCTTCCTAGCAACATCCACACAAGTGACTGACCCTCAGCAAATCCAGTCCAAGTAGTTTACTCTGCCCAGTGCTGAGATAGGACTTTGGGAGTTTGGCCAGTGCTCACTCAGCAGCAGCAGAGATGATAGTAAAACTCATGGTTAGGTATCCCTCTCTCAGCAGCTCAGAGATTTGATTGAAGCACCTTGCAGGAACTTGGGACACTGTGACTCTGGGTGTGGGTGTGTGTTTGTAACATAAGGCGGGAGTAGAGTGACCAGCTGTCCCGATTTTATAGGGACAGTCCTGATATTTGGGGCTTTGTCTTATATAGGTCCCAATTATCCCCCACTCCCATCCTCATTTTTCACCCTTGCTATCTGGTCACTGAGGGAGCAGAAGGATCTGAAAGAAATTTCCATGGAGTACCCAGTGTTGACCATGTAACAAGCCCAGGTAACTGCATGCACAGTCTAGAGCAGTTCAAGTGCATCTCTCTGGGTAGCAGCACTCCACGGGGCCTATGTGCCGGGTGCAGTCTCTTAAGGTCAAGATGGGCATGACAAAGTTTTTCTGCAGAAACCTGCATTACTGCATGGTTGATGATTTTTTGGTCATTCGAGGGTGCGTGAAATCCCAACCAGACCCTACCAAATCCTGGCTGCTCTGGGTGCTGCCGTGGTCGGAGCTGGTTTGCCCGGCCAGCACAAGGATGCTCCTTGGCTAAGTAAATGTCTGAAAAGGGCAGAGTAGAGGGTATAGCCTGGGCGGGCTGTGGGACTCCACTGCATTTGGATTCCACCCACATTGTCATTCCCCTCCCCTTAGAGCTCTGGACTCCAGCGCAGTCTGAGGGAGGTGAGGAGGGAAGCTTTGAGGCTTTCATTCCCCTCTGGTTTGGCTAAACTCTTGTGACAAGCAGAAACCTGGGCAGCCGTAATTTACTACTTCATTACGCATCACATCTAACCACTTTCCCAGCCTTTTACAGCGCGGAGGGAAGGGAGCAGTAGCTGCCTCCGAGTGGCTTTCGTAGCCTGGCGAGGCGTTGGCCGAATTAAACACCATCCAGGCTGGGACAGGCCCAGGCGTGGGCTCTGCTGTTGCAGGGAGCCAGGACTGTACGACCTACGGGATTCTTGTCTGCGATCACGACCGTGGGAGGGGAGTTGATGTGGGCAGCAGAGTGCAAAGACTCCACCCTTGGGAACGATCTTAGAGACCTGACTCTTACTTAGTGCTGTACGTGCACTGCTACCACACTGAGTGACATGGTATAAGAACCTCAGTCAATTTGTTTGCACACTTCAAGAGCCTTGGTGTAAGGGCCTTAGTGTAAATGAGAATCAAGCCGTATTGAATTTATTCTCACAACATCCCTGTGAGATAGGGGAGCATTATCCAGATGAAGGAACTGAGGCGTCAACAGAGAAGTAACTTTACCAAGGGACAAGAAGTAAACACAGGACTCTTGGATCCCAGAACCTTAACCACAAGACCATCCTGACAGGATTTCCTTCATTTCCCTGTAGGGACTTCTGGTGGCACAAGAGAGAGGAGAGGGGAAAAGAACATACCCCCCAGTATGGTAATGTAGCTGAGCTCCTATACAGTTGGAACGCACAGCATTTAACATTCCAGTCTCTGTCCCTATCCCAGGTCTCCTGGCCCTTTTTCCCTCTAGTATCTCAGCCTCCCTATCACCCTTCCTTATCTTTTGTCCCTGTAACGAAGCGACAACTTACCGGCACGGCGCCTCCTGCTGGTCATCCAGGAATTAGCTCTTTTTCCAGTGTATGGTGCACCCTCTGCAGGCCGGTGGCTTGCCTGCCACAGGCCCTGTGTCCCTCCTGGACCCTGGTGCCCTTTGCCTTGGGGTTCTGCACACCGCAGTACCCCCACGCTCTGGGTCTCCCCTCCCAGGGGAATCCCCAGCCCTCTAATCCCACCTTCCCTCAGTGGCTACTGCCAGTCATCATCTAGCCCCTGCTCACCAGGGCAGACTGCAGTCTGTAATATCCACTCATCATCGACAAGGCGGGTTTGGACCAACTGCCTCTGCCTAGTCCCAGGTTGCACTTTAGCAACCCCAGTACCTATTTTAGGCCCCGCACCAGGCCTGCAGCCTGGGGAGTGGCCAGGCTGGAGCTCCCCAGCTCATCCTGCCTTCCCCCAACCCTGCTCTACTTTAGGTACCTTGGTCTGAGGCAGTTAGGCCCTCTCTCTACAGCTAGAGACTCCCCCAGCTCCTGGCCCCCAGCTTTCTTATAAGGGTCAGCTGCACCCTGATTGAGCTGGCCACAGCTGTGGCTACTTCCTCAGTCAGCCCTCTCCCAGCCTAAGCCCCCTCCAGGGTTGCTTTTAAACCCTCTTTACCTAGGAGTGGGGCAGCTGCCCCACTACAGTCCTCAAGTGCCTGCAAACCATCTGCATATTTCTGATGCAGCAGCTCTCACTCCTCTTCCCTCCAGCTGATGGATCCTATTCTTAAGTTACCTACATTCCCCCAAATAAAGCCCTCAATAAGATTTTTTTTATTAAATACTTTCATGACACCAGGAGCTGCATACTGATAAGGAAGCAAATAGGCCTAATATTTGTCAGGCTATTGCAGGCTGCTAGGTATCCTCAGGTGGTTATTTGCACAGTAAAGAGACTGATTTGGGGGTGAATACTCTATTAAGTAGCTTCTAAATATGCATCTATGGCTGGATGGATCATCTGTAAATTCTACTGATTTCTGACAAAGGAGGAGGGCAGGTTTTCTGGCTGGAACTGAAAGCCTGGTTTTTTGCTCCGTTCCCTGATGCGACTTTCCACTCTACTCCTTGTGTACTGAGTGTGTTAGTTTAGTGCTACAACCAGGCATCACGAAGGGCAGGCACTGCCTGAGAGACCTGAACACTGACCTGCGGCGCCCTCCACTGTTCCTGGCTTGCCCCCTCTGCCAGCTCTGGTGACTGTGCCACATCCTGTGCTAGTCCAGCCTGAACGTCTACACTGCAATTAAACAACCCCTTAGCCCGAGCCAGCTGGCATGGGCCAGCCAAGGGCTTTTAATGTCAGTGTAAACATACCCTGAGCGGCCACAGGACAGTCTGTGGAGGTGCTCAGTAGCATGGGAGCAGGAACTGAGTGCATGCAGGCATGTGGGTTCAGTTGTCTGTCATTGCAGAACCTCTAAAGGGATGGTTTCCTGGTGGGTCTGGAAAGATGGGCTGAGTGAGAGGCTGTTGCTGCGCCAGGACCTGGGGCTAGGACTTTCTCATTGCCATCAGTTTAGTTGGGGATGAGGCGCCAGGCGTCCAGTATATATCGGCACTTCTTCATCTGGAGAGCGCAGGACGCAGTTCTGGGCCAGGTTTTGGCCTTTGTGCAGACCTCTCCCATTTCACCCCAACTCCTTCACTGCGTTTCCACGCCAGCCCAGGAGACGGAGCCATCAGTAGTAATGTGTATAGTCAGCGTTGGGGGACTAGCTATGTTCTTAACGGACTCCTCGTTCTTTAGCCAAAGCCCTCAGGGCCCTGTGCAGTAAAAACACTCTCATCGGCATCCAACTGAAAGCCTAGTCAATACCTCATCTCTTTAAAATTCAAGCGAAGAAGGGACTCTACCACACCCCGAAGGGAAGAGGGCTCCTGGGAGGGAGGTTGGTATCAGTATTTGGCTAGCAATGACCCTTGTAAGAAGCACCTTTGAACTAATGACAAGCCCTGGAGCTTTGCAAGGAATGAGACTGAGCTACACCCCCAGGGTGTGAGTGAGCTCCACACCCCAGGGCCTGCTTCAGTGAGGCGTGATGGTGGGATCCCTGACCGGCCGGTGGTGTTTGCAGTGTCGTCAACATTCCCTCTCCTGACTCTTTAGGCCAGACCAGGATTTGGGGAGACCCTGTGTCCTAGGGACAGCAGGCAGCGCAGGCTGGGAACTGCTGGGCCAGAGGGATGCTGCCTGTGTTCAAAGGTAAAGAACTGCCTGGCTAGTCGTGACTGCCAAGCCCTGTCTCTTCTCCCCAGGAAGGACACAACCGTCTCAGGCTGGGCTACACTACGGAGGAGGTGGGAGGAGTGTCGACTTAAGATACGCAATTTCAGCTACGTGAATAGCGTAGCTGAAGTCGCAGTATCATAGTTCGACTTACCTGGCCGTCCCCACAGTGGCAAGTTGACCGTGGCCGCTCCCCCGCCAACTTCGCTTACTCCTCTCGCCGAGGTGGAGTACAGGCGTCGATTCGGGGATCAATTTACTGCGTCTGGATGAGACGCGATTAATCGATCCCCGATACGTTGAGCGCTACCCACCGATCCGATCCAGCGGGTCATGTAGCCGTACCCTCAAAGAATGCTCACAGGCTCAAGGAGGAGGTCCAGGCTCAGATATAGCCAGAGCTGAGAGCACCTTTCTCACCCCTCTCACAGCCAGCTCCGAGCAGGCCGTACTGAGCTCAGCATCAGGCAGCTTCTGTTCAGAAGTGCTACATGAGGCTCATGTGCTGTGCCTGACTGAGCTCTTTGACTCCCTGGGGGAAAGCAGCCAGCAGCCCACAGGGGCTGGGTCTGGGGGCGTTGACGGGGCAGCCCACATGGTAAGCGGCTTGTGGATGAAGTAATTGGATTGTGTGATGAGTTAACTTCTAGCAGCAGCGCCACGGTTCGGGACGGCTGCTTCTTTTTGTGTTTGCAAAGCAGGGGCTGGCTCTGTGTGTGTGTGTGTGTGCGTGTGTGTGTGTGTGTGTGATATAACACCAGGGATTTCTCACCACACTGAGCAGCCTGAACTCACTCTAGCCATCGCCTCCTTCCCTATGCCGGTGTGAGATGCCCACCCTGGAGGAGGGGTGGATAGATACGTGGTGCTGGCCAGGTTGGCAGGTCGGATTCCTGGACAGCCCCCACAGGAATCGCTCCTGTCTCTGAATGGCCCAGTCACTACCTCTCAGATAGTAGGGGACATACTCTGCTCTTCTAAATGAAAAACCACCTAGGGTTTGGCTCTGGTGGTGCCCCTGGTTTAGCCGCACTCATGGTGTGATCACTCTATCCCGTTAATCCACACAAGCTCTGTATTCACTCTGTGTCTCCTTCTCCCAATCCCCTCCTTTAGCTTTTCCCTCTCGTTAACCGTATGGGAAACTCTGTGGCCCAGTTGTTCTTGTGGGAGTGGGAATGTATGCAGCAGTGTTTCAGTTCAGGTGGACTTCCCCTGTAAGAAAGAAGCAGTGTTTGTCTAGATGTTGTAAAAGCCCCTTCATTTACTGTTCCTGGGCATCTAGCACACGGCAGATTGCCGGGAACTGTAGCCGCTGGCTCGGGTAGCACAGTAATGAGTGTGGGATGGCTGGATGGCTGGGGAAGATTTCTGTTCTGCACAGCACCGAAGCAGTAGCAGCTGGCAGCTGATGGTATCAGCAGAAGCAAGTAGAGGCACAGTAGGCATGTGGGAGGTGATTGGGTAATAGAGTTATAGTCCCATATCCCAGGTGGACACCCATAACAACTGAGGTGCCTGGGAAGAATTTCTCAGCTGACATGGATGCAAATATGCACAGATACGCTGTGTCTAATACTGCTGCGCATACAGTACTATGTTCATTCTGCTGGACCCCTCCACGCCTGTTAGCTCTGGGGCGATCATCCCCTAGAAGCCCCGGCTGTTGGAATGCAGTGTACACTGAGTGTTAGCAAATGGAGCGACATGAGGAAATGAATGGGAACCATGTCGTGCCTGTAATAGGTGTCTGATCTAGTCCGAGACAAATGAGTTCAATAAACAAATATGCCCCCACACTCAGTTACATGAGTCTAAAGCCCCTTTTATCTGAGGATCTCAAAGCACATGGTGAGCAGCGGTTCTGTAGCGTGCACCTCAGCCCTGGTTGGTAGATGAGTATCATCACCCCCATTTTATACAGGAGGAATCGGAGGCACAAGGAAGACAAGTGACTTGGTTGAGGCCACATTATGAGTGAGTGGAAGAGCTGGGGATAAAATCCCAAGCGCCTTGACACTTGCTGCGATCATTGGGCAACACTCTCTCCCACTAGGGAAACAACAAGAACATTGAGTTCAATGGAGCTATGTCAGTTTACACCTCATGAGGATCTGTCCCTTAATCTCCCTCTAGTCATCCCCTGCTGATGGAGGATGTGGGAAGGGGAATATTCTCTCCCCATGTAGGAACCTCCAGCTGCCCTGATCATATTCACAGCTGCACTATGCACTTATTTTTGTGTGTTCTTCCTTGTTTACGTTAATAACTTTCTTTTTTTCCCATTTGTTTCCTCTTCTGCATAATAACTTTTGAGAAGGAGGAAGCGGATGCGTGAAGACTGAGTGAGTTTCATGCATGCAGAGTTTTCCAGCCTGCTGCTTTCGCTGTCCATATCCTAGAGATTAGATCCGAGATGGATCTTCTTTTGTCTGAGCTGTTTGACAAACTTAATGTGCAGCCACATAAATTATTCTCCCTCGAGGCAGTGGAAATGTCGGCCTGTGTCTATGCCAGTGACACAGCCGTGTTTACCCAGAGTACATCTCTACCAGACAGCATTCACAGGGCCCTATCTCTCTACACCCACTTGCGTGCACACGTGCGTTACATGACATGTCTAATAAATCACAGCACACCCCAAACAATCTATAAATAACATGCGTACCACACGGCCACATTACACAATACATATGCAACACAGGACACGCAGCACTATGTAGAACATGTAGAGCACACACAAACCCATTACAGTATACAGATGAGACACAGCACACGCAACACATGAAATGCATTGCCTGGTTATTATTACACAATACATATGCTATGCATATGACATACCTTAAACAATACATAAAATACACATGCCACACAATACATACTATATAGAGCATATGAATATGCACCCCTAAACATAAGATACTCACAAAATAATACACTATATATAAAACACACACATGCAAAGATCATTTAAACATACACACACTATTACACTGTACTTATAATAAATAATACACATAGCACACTACCTATATGTACAATACATGATAACATAACACACACATCAGACATGCGTATTTACATATACACATAATACACACTTGTGCACTGAAGAAGTGCTTATAAAATGTAAATCTTACAAAAAACAGTGAATCAAAAATTAGTGTGCTGGGGATTGGGATTTTATTGTACTAGTCTGAGATACCGTATACTGTGGCAACATTTCCATCGGTGGCCAGCCATAGCTAACCAGCTCCAAAGAATTATGTTGTCTAGTCTCTGTCTTTCTTTGCCCCCAGACCTTTATTTGAACCCTCAGACCATCTTTTCTTCACTATCTCTCTGCTTCCAGTTTAGTGGACTCTTAATCCTATTTTTTCCAATTCCTCTCACAAAGAGCCGTCCCATTTTAATTGACAGTGTGATTTTTTAAATAGTGATTTAGTTAAAACAAAGCAGCTTTGTGTTTGCTCTCTATTCTATCAGTTTAAACCTAGCTTACATCCATTTAGCTGGTGTTGGTTAATGTACAGGTGCAAGCTAAAACAATAGAACCCATTTTAAACAGATATAAGAGAACCCGCACACAGAGGTTGCTCTAGTTTAACTAAACCAATTTTAAGTAAAATTTGGTGCAACTTCTGTGTATAGACAAGCTGGCCATGTCTGAACTTGTCCTGTGCAGCAGGGGTCCATTGGTCCAGACTGGGTATAAATTGATGTGTCATTGAAGTCAGTCAAATGAATCTGATTTACACCAGCTGAGGATCTGGCCCATTGTGTCTGAGTAGTAGTACAGAAAGGTTGGTTTTGGTCATCTCATTCCAAGCGGACCCATAATGGACGAGAGGCTGAATGCGAGTTTGGTTTTGCTACCTAAGGTCTGATCTACAGTAATGGGGTCCGGGGTTGACCTAAGATACACAGCTTCAGCTACACAAATAGCGTAGCAGAAGTTGGCATATCTTAGGTCAACTTACCTGGCCGTCCACACGGTGGCAAGTCGACTGCTGCTGCTCCCCCGTTGACTCTGCTTCCACCTCTTACGAAGGTGGAGTTCCGGAGCTGATGGGGAGTTGTCAGGATTGCCTCCCCACTCTGAACTCTAGGGTACAGATGTGGGGACCCGCATGAAAAAAGAAATAACCCCCCCAAGCTTATTTTACCAGCTTGGGTTAAAATATTTTTCCCCAGAACACAACTTCTTCTGTATCTAGACCTGGTACACTGCCACCACCAAACTAGGTCTAGGGTAGTTTGGGACCCTTCTTTCCCTTTCCACTAACCCCCCAAACTTCTTCCTTCCCTGGGAAGCTTGAGAGAATAAAAAACCCAAACCTCGCCTGATCCTGCAAGACGTGCCCGATCCAAAGCCAGGATCTTACACAATGGAAAACAAACAGCCAGATTCTTAAAAGAAAGATTTTAATAAAAGAAAAGAAGAAAGGAATAAACCTCTTATAACCATCAATAGAACAGCATCTACCATAATCAACAAAAGGATTCAGAAACCAAACCTCTCCCCCGAGGCAATTTTCTCCCACTGTTGATATTTCTGCTGAAGTTTACAATATCAAGAAGCACCCAGCCAACACTCACCACTGAGAACTCTCCAAGTGATAAAAAGAAGGTAAACTTACTGACTACAGTACTTGATAGAATCTGTAGTTACAGTGAAAGACATAGCTGTGTTCATCCCATAGCCGAGGTGAACAGAGAGAGAACCAGAGAGAAACTGAAACTTAAAATCCTTTGTCTCCTGAGGAATTTCTCATTGGTCAGTTGTCCATCTCTCAGGTTACCTTTAGCTTAACCCCTTACAGGTAAACAATAATTCTAGGCTACTTCACACTTATGACAGGAGTGCACTCAGGGATCGATTTATTATGTCTACACTAGACACGATAAATTGATCCCCGATAGATCAAGCACTACCGGCCAATCTGGCAGACAGTGTAGACGTTCTCTAAGAGCCTACTTTTCCATGTTCTTTCCCAGGATTAGAAACTTGATCTCTAAGTCTAGTAAACTGCAATACTTTTATTAAACAAAAGTGAATTAAATGAAATTAAAAGAAAGAATCACAGCAAAAGTTCAGTATGGGGAGGAGGGAAATGAATAGTTCCGTAAACTCTGCAAAACAATCACTCAGGCATTATATAGTGGGTCTTAAGTTATCACCAGAATATACAGTAGATCAGCATTTCAGCATGAACCATAACATCTGCTTTTGGGATTACATATGTGTATACTTGGATGCAACCAAATACAAATCTGTTCTAGATAAAGGAATGTATGAACTCTAACATGTCAGTGATTGCCTCTAATCTATGGTGATTCCTGCAAAGTTCACTACAGAGATCTGCAGGCTAGGTGTTCTGGCAGGTTGTCAAATATCATCTAGAACTGAACATTTTAACTCTTTATTTTCTCTCAGCTGTGGCTCCTCATTTTGTGTTGCAATAGTGTGGGGCTAACATTCTACATAGTTTGTCTTGGGCATTGTTTTGGAAGTCTGTTGTAGTTAATCATGTGGATGATCCTGGCTGGTGGGTAAACAGAAGGTATTCATTGTGGTCTCATATTACTTGTGTCTGATCTTCACTCACTTATCGTCAGGTGCTTTCTTCAGGTCTGGTTGGGCTTGCTTGTTGGCTATTCCATGCCAGCGAAGTCAGGGCTCTGACTTGGGATCATGTCTTCTCAGGGATCATTGAGAAAAAAAATCTTCTCTTCTCTGGAGGTGCCTTACCATTCTTTTTAAAGTCCAGTACATCTGAGAGGATTAATGCTTTCTTCCCTTGACAGAGAGAGTTACGTTGGCAGCTTTATTTAGCAGAGGAGAAAACCTACTATCAAATAAAGAAACACGGCCTTGTTGAGCATCCTCAACTTTTGTTGTTGCCAACAGAGTTGTAGATGCCCAGCACATCTGGAAATCAGGTCAGCAGTTACTTATGTCTTGGGTTCACTGATTTAGAGCTTCCCACACTGACCTTCTGGTCTTCAGGCCTAGCTGTTACTGTCTTTAGTTTTTTACTTCTGATACAGATCTTTTCTTTTCCTCTCTTGTCTGTCTTCTGTCTCTCTCTCCCCTTCTTGCATGCTCTGTTGTCTGAAGGGTCTCTACAGACCCTATTTACATATTCCTCTTTGAACAGACTAATCACAACAGTGGCATTCCCAGAAGCCTGGTCATACTAGAGTTCTTTGGTACTTCTCTGGAATGGAATTAATTGAAGAAGAATGAAAACAGGGAGGTGAATGGCCTTGACCGTGGAGTTGGCTTTTGAAAGTAACATTTTGAAAGGGCTGATTAAAGTTAAACTTCCTATAGGTGTTTCCAGCTGGCCTTGAACAGTTCCTGTCACTTGTGTTCTCAAGATTTTAGATCATATATTACTAAAGATGTTTAAACGTTTTCTTATGCATCCTTCTTGTTCCCGCTTTTTGAACAGAAGACGGGTTTGCTGTCAACACATTTGCTTTCCACCTACCAAGACGTGCTATTTTCCATTAGAATAGTTGCCATTCTCACGTAGGCGGCTTTTCTTGCAACATTGTCAAACTATAAAATGAACTGATGCATAACTCTTTGAGTAATTGATACATAATTAACAGGCAATAAGTGCATACTCTAGTAAATCCACTGATACTTAGGAGGCAGATGTTGAAGGCCTCACTTAGCTTTACAGGGTCCTTATTCACACAAAACAATCAGCGAAATCAGTGGAAGCCCTGCCTTGTAAGGGCTGAGGAAGAAGAGAACAAGGCCTTCAGGAGTTGGAACTCCAGTAGTATTTATCTGGTAACACACAAAATTAGGTTATAATTTGGTTGTTTACCAGGTTTTTTTACAATGTTGTTTCACGCAACTAGGAGTGCCTTCGCAACCTCCCAGAGTTGTTCAAATATCTGCTCCGGCTGCTTCAGCTCACCTTCCAGTGCAAACATGAGTGGGATTATCCCAGGAGCCAAACAGCAGCCACTCATACTAACACTAATAACAACAATTGGCACAGGACGGGACAAGGAGGCTGCTGTGTCTTGAGTGGCCAACCATTGTAAAAGACTTCCACTGTTGGTCATTCACTGCCAAGTAGACATTCTAAAATCTTTGTTTTTCCAGCATGTGTCCAATGTTCTGATCATCTAGAAATTTGTGGCCTCTAAATGTATCCACAGTCTCTACTTTATCCTGATGATAGTTTGGATCAATGGGCTGTTCAATTAGGTTTCCTACAAAGATCAAGGCATCTGGTAGCACAGCTATCAGGTTAACACTGGATGTTAGGTGAATCTCAGCATGCATATCTTGCATAGTAAAGAAAAGAGTTACACTAGACCAGGGGTCTCCAAACTACAGCCTGGGGGACGGATCCAGCCCGCGGCGTTGATTTGTCCTGCCCCCCAGCTGAGCAGGCACGTGGAGAAGCCGCCGCTGCCCCATCCCCCCCCGCTGCCGGTGGCCCCATGTGCAGAGGGGTGAGTGCCCCCGCGGTGTGGCTGGAGGAGAAAAGAGGGGGGTTGAGGCAGCAGCGTGGCTGGAGGAGCAAAGGGGTGAGTGCCCCTGCGGCGCGGCCAGAGGAGCAAAGGGTGGGGGTTGCAGCAGCGGCCAGAGGAGCAAAGCGGGGGCCGCGGCAGTGGCCCGCGAAGCCCCTTCAAAAATCTAATACGGCCCTTGTCTCAAAAAGTTTGGAGACCTCTTCACTAGACTCTTAGGTGCTAACCAACCACTGGGCATCAGCAAGTGTCTTTCTGGTCTTGACAATTCCTTTGGAATTTGTGATGGACGGTTTACATTTCTCAGTCAATTCTTGACTTCAAACCACACAGCCCTAGGCACAGCTTGATAACACATAAGCAGTGATCCTCTTTGATTTGTCAGTTCATATTTGCTCTGGGTATCCCCATTACTGATGTTGGATTCTTGGTAGGCAAGCATGGGTGAGGTTTCAAATTGCATGTAGGCATCTTTTAGCCAGTGACCAACACTGAGAACTGATTTCAGCTGATACACGTCATGCAATTCAGCATAAGGCAAAATTAACGAAAATGCCACTTCTGTCTTCTCAACATCAGCAGGGATTGGGAAGGCGCTCCTCATGCTGTATGTGGCTTCACTTTGAAGAGGGTAAAAGTCCACCCTTTCTGGTGAAACATGCTTTAAGATTTCTTTGAGACCTTCCTGGGGAAATAGATGGGCTGATATCTGGATGTTGCATAAATCCCAAAGACATCTGTCAATCTCACTTAGCACCTTGGTTACTAACTGTGAACCTGGCTGTTGAATGGAGCTGTTGTCTGATGAAGTGGGTTCTAGCCCATGAAAGCTTATGCTCAAATAAATTTGTTAGTCTCTAAGGACTACTCATTGTTTTTACTGACTGTGGTAATTTCGGGACATGATGGGAAGGGCTACTTGCCAGGCTGTGGTGGAGATTAATTAGCACTATTGCCTTATCAGGAGTTGATCCCAGGTTCACCAGGCTTCTCTGCTGCCTAAAGAGCTGCTTTCGGATGCTTCCATGGTTGTCTTCAAAGTTTCAATATTTGACTTGAGGGGAGGAATAAGGTTGAAAGTAGGGAATGTCGTAGGCATCAAGATGAAGGCATCATTGACTGATGAGCCAAAGGAGGACACAAGGCTTTCTGTCACCTGGAGGTCTTCTCCATCTAGCTGAATTTGTATCAAAGCATCTTCCAGCTTACACATGTAACATTGTTCCATTGACTGGGCACTAATTGCCCATTACTGACTAACTCTTCCAATAGTCCTCCCAGGTATTGCCTGAGATTGTGTGTTGGATTCAGGCTCATTAAACACATTGGGGAGCCATGGATATATCAGTCAATACAAATGCAGCTGCTACACTTGGCACCACTCCTGACTTCAGCCCCAACACCACCACAGTGTCAACAGAAATACCGGTACTTTTGCTTTTACAAAAAACCAGAGGAATGGTCAGGATGATGGTCATCATCTGTAAAACACATGCAAGCTCATATATTATGGTGCATGAGTATAGTCTCCATTCATCTGCTGTCTGGCCTCTCCTTATGCAGATAAAAGAAGCTTGCTTAATGTTTACTTCTAAAGTGTTAAGAAACTTCCAGTAAAAGAAAAGTTCAACACACAGTGTAGCCTCTTAGCATCAGTTATTCACTAGGATCCAAAAATGCTTAGGAAATTATTTACTTAGGAACTGCCATAGTGGATCAGACCAACAGTCTGTCTAATCCTGTATCCTGCTGTTGACAGTGGCCAGAAATAGGAAGCCCTACGCTGCTCACTGAAATGCAGCCATGCTTAGAACCAGAGGGCAGAAGTGCACTGCACAATACAGAAGAGTGAGGGGATGGGAGCGCAGATTTTTGGCTAGAACCACTAGGTCAAACCTTTATGATCTTCAGTGTTCATTGGGAGTAGTGATGTTCCCCTCTGGTGTTATCTGGACCGGTGATCTGCTAGGTCCCTCCAATCCTTGATTCTGGGAGCCAGCTTAACCTGCTCTGCTATGAGAACTCCCACTCCTGGGCCGTTCACGCACAGCCTCTGGCATGTAGACAGCTCCCAACTACTTGCAACCAAATGACACTAGCCAATATCTCTGGTCCCAGACACAACCCTGGGAACCTCCGTCTTGCAGTGTCCAGTTATGCCCGCTGGATGCTGCAAGCGTATATGAGTTTTTCAATTTAACAAAGAAATTGATATGTACCAGGCTTGTTATCCCAAGGTGGGTCTCTGACATGCTTGAAACCAAACACACTGCTTCAGGTAGAATAAACAAACAGATTTATTAACTACAAAGATAAATTTTAAATGATTATAAGTCAAAGCATAACAAGTCAGATTTGGTCAAATGAAATAAAAACAGAACACATTCTAAGATGATCTTAACACTTTCAGTGCCCTCACAGACTTAGATGCTTCTCACCACAGGCTGGCTGATTGCTCTTCAGCCAGGCTCTCTCCCTTGATCAGCGCATCAGTCACTTGGTGGTGATGTCTGTAGATGGAGGTGGGAGAGAGAGAGGGCATGGCAAATGTCTCTCCCTTTTATCACATTCTTTCTTCCCTCTTGGCTTTGCCCCCCACCCTTCAAAGTCAGGTGAGCATTACCTCATCACAGTCCCAAACTTTCCAAAGGAAGAGGGGTGACTCCCTCCAAATCCAACAGATTCTTTTGTTGCTGCCTAGGCCAGGGTCCATTGTTCCTGTGAGACTGGGCTGGGTTTGTCCCATACATACCCTGATGAGGTGTGAACTGCCCCTCTGTTCTTAAAGAGTTTTTGCGTGGACTTGCTTTAAGCCCTCAAGAGACATTTTCAGCCTCATAACTATATACATGAAATTATAACCTATAACCTTACTTTAACACGACTATAATGGTTACTATAACAACAATGCTCAGTACATCATGAGCCTTCCAAAGACATCTGACATGACAAACTTTGCATTGGATACCACACAATCATTTTACAAGGATGAACATAGGGATGATGGGTGTTCCCTCAAGGTACAGAGCGTCACAATAGGACCTTCTGTTTGTTTTCAAGGTCTCATCTGGAAGACCTAGAAGTCCATGGAATTTTATTTTTCTACTTCAGGGGGGTGCAATATCAGGTTTCTCCTGGCAAGATCTAAACTGCAGCTCCAGAGGATTTAGGTGTTTCAGATCAGGTGCTTACTAAGTGCTACCCTTCTGGGAGCAGGCTGAGGCTGTTCCAAATGGTGTTGAACATCACAGATATATGCTTGTCAAGGTGAATTAAAGTAAATTTAAAAAGTCTTAGATTATAAAGCCAGAAGGGACCATTGTTATCATCCAGTCTGACCTTCTGCATAATACAGGCCATAGGACTGCCCTGAATTAATTCCTGTTTGAACTAGAGTCGAGGATTAAAGGACTCGGATACTATTAAAGAGCAATGGTAATTAATTCCATAGTGTATTCTCATGGAGGAGGGAGATCGTTGTTCATGTTTAACTAGAATGAGATTCACCTCTGTGCAAAGAGACTGGACACGTCCTTCTTATGGTCCCAGTCCAACAAGGTCCTGAACACTTCCTGCTAGAGAGGTGAGACTGCTCAGCACCATACATCTGTAGGTCTTTAGTGAGACTTAACTCGTGTATGGGACCTTATGAGGGTCTGCTACACTGGAGGGAATTTCACCCACAGGGCCAGCTTCAGAACTGATTCAAGTGTATTTGCATAAGCCTAGTGTGAATCTACATTCACTTTCTTCTAGGTCTCGACATTGTGATGGAGTCAGACCAGAAGGATATAGGAGAGTGCTGGAAGGCAGGTATATCAGCCTTAGGATGTGCAGGTCCTTGTTCCCTGGATAGCCAAACAAAGGCTACTCCAGACCAATCAAGACACCTGGGGCCAATTAAGAACCTTCTAGAAAGGAGTAGAAACAGCTAGCCTAATTGGAGAAGTGACAAAGAGTCCTGTGACACCTTAAAGACTAACTAAAATTTTTTTAGAGCATAAGCTTTCGTGGGCTAATACCCACTTCGTCGGATGCATGCATTCAATCCTGGATTCAGTCCAGGCATTGATGTTAATGGAAGATAGGAGTCTAAATGTTTTTGCAGATTGAGGCCTGAGAGCTGTACTCATAATGCAGTTTTGTAGCTTCTGGTTTACATTGAACTGACAAAAACTGACCTGGAGTTTTTGAGCAGGCGGTGGATGCAGTCCAAAGGCCTGCTCTAAATCCTCACAGCTATGCTGATGAATGTAGAGTGCTTGCAAAGGCCAGAACTGTAGACATCTGAAGCAAAGTGAAGGGGTGAAGGACAGGGTCATAAGGGGCTAGCCCCAGTAAAGGAAGCAGATCCAGCATTCTTGAGCCAGTTTGGCCAGTTCAGAGGATAGGCCAGTCCCTGGGGCTGTCAAGGATCAGGGAGAATCAGACAGGGAGATGGGGAGAATTGGTGTGAGATGGACCTGGCCATCGGGAGGATGAAGTCTCTGCAGGGTCTCCTGGGAAATCAGGAGAAATTATGGGGAAGCCAGTGGAGAGACTAGCGGAGGTTCCTGAGTGGAAGCCAGGACTGAGAGGTTGACAAGGGCTGAGAGGGAGGAGCCAGTGGAAGGGTGAGCCTGCTGACTGACAGCCAGTTTTAGGATGCTGAAAAGGGCTGAGGGCCAGGAGCCAGTGGAGGGGTGACTGGTAAATCAGCATAGCTCCACACAAGTCAACGGATTACACTGATTTACATCAGCAGAAGATTTGACCCAAAAGGAGTCCTGGCTGGGGCTGGGGATGTGGCCTCCATGGCATTTCTCGGGAATCCTGGGTTGAGATCTGCTCCTGGGCTTGGCTCCAATGTATGGCCACATAGTTGGCTGGCTGGCCGTTGGTATTTTTAACATTCAGTAATTGCTTTCAAAAGGGTTATAAACACGAGCAGGTGTTGCAATGCCCAAAGCATTTCTAACA
>ML677341.1:4123534-4190358 GCA_007922305.1 Dermatemys mawii
CAGTTAAAAACCTCCCAGTTAGTCAGGTGGGCTGTGGGTGTCAGGAGCTGTGGAAGGAAGTTGTGCTGTTGGTGAGACTGAGTGTAGGACAACATATCATACTGAAGGAAGGAAGCCCTGAGGTAAGGGTGAAGTGGAGTTTGAAGAAGCAGGGACTGCTGTGGGGAAGTAGCCCAGGGAATTGTATTGTGTTTTGTGCCTAAAAGGTCAGCCATCTTAGCTGATACTATTAGGGTCCCTGGGCTGGAGTCCGGAGTAGAGGGTGGGCCCGGGCTCCCCCCTTTTCCATCTTCCATACTGGCCTGTGATGAAGGTAACTCACTAGGTGGTGACTCTTGCCAATTATACTGAGAAAGGGAGGTCACTCTGGGGCCTAGATGAGTTTCTGAGGCCCCTAAATCTGCCAGGAAGCGCAGGACCCACAAGTACAGACTTGGAGCTTTGTCACAACATGTACGATTAGACATCAGTTTAGGCTCTTTGTAATACCCTCAGCCTTAGGTTTCCTTAGAGCTGTTTTTTAGACCAATGTCCACTTCCCCCGGTGTGACTACACTCCCCTGAATTTGGCCCACTGAGTCTATGAGTGTAAAGGAACCTATGGCATTATGTGCACAAACTGTTTTTCCCCATTAAAATTTCCCATCATTGCTACGAGTGATGCAACTCCACCAAAGCTAGCATTAGTAGATGCAATGCACAGTGACTACTGCCTTTTAACTTGTACTGCTCCGTCCTGCTCAGAGTGGTAGTTGCAATGAAAACAGACTAGTGTTGGCAATGCCTAAATAGTCATAAGGAAGTTTAACTGACACTGTGGTACACATCACCCCTGCATTTGGCCCATAGTGTTTGGATGGTAATTGCATATATACTGATAATTAGAAACAGGTTTGAAAAACAAAATGCTGTCTCTTCTAAAAGTCTTATTAGGAAATAACTAGGATGTATACTCCAATTAGAGAGGGAAATCAAAATCATAACTCAATTACTGCAACTTTAGTGAAAGCAGCAGAAAACAAAACAAGAAGCAAGAATTAATTGGACCTTGCAGTGGGATTTGTCCTAAGGGTCAAAAAAGGAAGAATATTTCCTGAACAATTCTGAACAACATCTAAACAGAATCCTATTGTTCAAATTTTTTCATGACATTTTTCATCTTTCAATGGTAAAATTCCAAAACAATTTTCATTTTAAAATTTCATTTTTGTGAGGAAGCCACCTCTCTACTTTCTCTCAGTTTTTTTTACTCTTGCTCCATTTTTTCCTCCAGCAGGAAGCAGTAAAAAAAAGAATGGGTGAAAATGGTATTTTTCTTACCAAACCAAAAAAAAAAAAAAAATCTTTTCAACAAAACAATTCACCAAAATGAAATTTTTCTACAACATTTTTTCTTTATGTCAAATAGCCATTTTTCATGAAAGACTATTTTGATAAAAAAATGTTGACTAGCTCTACCTGGGATCTTCAGATCTGCAACAGAAAGATCTATTGCTTGAGCAAAAGGGGTAAGTCCATTAGCTGGTAGCAATAGTAGGCTGTTGTACTCTATTGGATGCGGCCACTGGAAGGACATTCAACAGACATTCTGTCCATGTATTACATTTACATGGGTGCATGCGTTTTTGTGGGTGTCATTTTGGTGCAGGTATTGGAAAACCAGGTATTAAATTTAGCTGAAGCTGCTTCTGAGCCAACTCACTGAACAAATGCATTCAATTCACTGTCTCGTCCCCATTAGTGCTGGATCACGTGCACTCAGTGCAAAGGAAAGGTTAGATATTCCCTTCCGACAGCAGACTGCAAGCTGGTCTACATCTCCCAGAATAGAGAACAAGGTGATCATTGTTCTGCAGCTGTATGTGAAGCTGCCCCATTTCCAGGAACTGTCAAGAGTAGTAGGACTTTTACAGAGATAATGAAAAAAAATGCTACCCTGAGAGAGACCATGTGTTCAGATTTCGGGTCAAAAAGCTGTTCCAATAAACTGGTTATTCTCTTAGCTGCTTCCTGCAGACAATCAAGCTGGGGTTTTAAACAGAGTTTAAGGGACTGAGGTCATGAAATCCCTATAGGAGTTAGGTGTCTAACTTCCTTAGGCTCCTTTGAAAATCCCAGGCCTATTCCTGAGCTGAGTAGGTTTTGGCCCATGGTAGCAAGGTCTCATCAGAAAGAAAAGGTCACCTCTCCTAGTTATTAACCATGGTAGCCTTAATCCTGCAAGCTCCTGCCTAGTGCTTGCTGCCCTCCAGACTAAGGTCAGGTCTATACTGGGTTGGGGTCGACCGAAGATACGCAAATTCAGCTATGCAAATAGTGTAGCTGAAGTCGAAGTATCTTAGGATGACTTACCTCAGTGTTCTCACAGCGGCGAGTTGACCGCTGCTGCTCCCCCGTTGACTCCGCTTCCACCTCTTGCGGTGGTGGAGTTCCAGAGTCAACGGGGAGAGCACTTGGGGATCGATTTATCGCGTCTATACTAGAGGCGATAAATCAATCCCCGATAGATCTATCACCACCCACCGATCTGGTGGGTAGTATAGACGTGGTCTAAGTTTGAGTGGGGGCTGTGCATATTCCAACCAGACAGCAAGTGTGAAAAATCGGGATGAGGTGGGGGGTAATAGGAGCCTATATAAGAAAACCCCCCAAATATTGGGACTGTCCCTATAAAATCGGGACATTGGTCACCCTAGCTTTGCATGGAGACAAACAGAACTGTGCGTGGGCTCATGGTCACAGTCCTTTGAATTCACCTGCAGTCAGGTGCCCTTGCAGTCCCACTCGTACACAAGCTAAGAAGAGGGGCAGGAAATGGACGTGTTTGAAGAGATCCGGGCTCCAGCATGGTCCTCCTCCTGCCAATGAGGTGTCTGTGTACACACACTCTCCCTTGGCCTCCCCCCTGCTACTGAGCAGGAGTAGCTCAGCAGCCATATAGCAGCGTCCTCTTAACACAGAGCGGGCTTCTCTTGATCTCTGGAGCCTGCTGAGTGCATTGTCCTGACACAGGCAACACTCCACTCTGGTACTATGCAGGATCCCGCCCTCAGAGGTGAAACCGTCATCCATTACATCCTTTATTGTGGGCCCAAACAGTAAATCCAGCCATCCAGGGTAACTGCATGTGTGATATAGACACTAGATACAGGCACTGCGTCAGCAGAGCCGGGCTACAAATACACAGGGAGAGACGTAGCGGTGGAGAAGTGAATATACGGACGCAGATGTGTAAGTTATCACCTATAATGACTCCTGGAGATTTAGCACTAACGATCTGCAGGTGCTGTGGCATTCTGGAGCTGTTTCTCGCCTTCAGCGGTGAGTTTATACCCCAAGCCAGAGACTTGTTCCTGGGTGTGCTTGGGTCAGGTTCCAGTGACAGTGTTTCCCACCTGGGTTAGTCTGGCAGCTGCTGTTGTGATTAGTGTCAAGGAGATACCTTAGCAGGTTGGTGGCAATGGACCCTGGTTTTGTGACAGCCCGGTGAGGGCCAGCAGCTCACCTTCTCCACTGTTTTCTCAGCTTATCCCTCAGGTCTGTAGTGCAGGCACTAGATCAGGGAAATGGGGTTTCTGACTCCTAAAGGGTCACAAAGCAAAGTCACTACCTGTCAGGCAGTGCCTGAGAAGGGGCAGCTTTCCCTTGCATGCCTGGGATCCTTTATAAACACACTTCTCATGACAATACTGCAGCAAGGTCACCTGGCCCCAGGGCTGGCCTTACTATGAGTGTGTGTGTGTCGGCGGGGGGCCGGGGGGGAGTGGGGAAACTCCACTAAGACCCAGAGTGTAGAGACTTGTGTCTCCTGCTGGTGCATCTGTTATTCTCTCTGCTCTAGCTGCATAAAGACGGTGGAGTGCTGTGCTGGAGGGAGGAGGGCACAAGAGACCTTTCAAAGTTTTGGCCGAAGCGAGTGGGTTTGGGGGCGCCATTTGAGTTCCCCATCTCAGGTGCCAAAATATTGTGGGCCGGCCCTGCCCAGCCCTCATTAGGAAAGCCCTGCTCCAGAGCCCAAGTCTTCCAGAATGTTACTGCCAAACTGTTACTGTCTCTAGTCTGTTTCTTCGTCAGTCGGGCGGGAACGGGATTGGAGTCTGGCTCTCGTCTGGCTCTCTGGGGTCTCTACATTCCCTCCTAGCAGACTCCTTTCTCATGCCACAGATAAAGGGGGTGCTGTTATGTCTGCCCGGGTCGTTAACATGGCAGTTGTTTGTTTGTAGCCAGTCTGGGGCAAGATTAACTGGGGAGGAATGAAAGCAGGCAGGAGGAGAATAGCCTTGATTTACAGGTCTGTTTTGAGCAGGTTTCTAGGTTCTCTGGGGTGTGCTCATTAAATACAGACGTTCTTATCTGTGTCTCTCACCTGACCTTGAGAGGCTGCATGACTTGGTTCCTCGGGGACGAGTCAGAAAGTCAGTGGCACTGATCAGTTCTGGGAGATTGTGGCTGGAAAGCAAAGCCGTTTGCTGTATCTGGGAAAGGTCTTATTCAGGAAAAACTTTCACCAGTGTGGGCAAAACTGAGTGACTACATCAGGACTGGGCCCCTTAATAACACTGAGGTAGGCTTTCAAAAGGGCTCAGCAACCCATTAGGGAAAAAGGTTGGGGTGCCGGCTTGTGAATGGAGAGTCCCAGGTTCAAGCCCCTGATCTGCCACAGATCCCCTGGGTGACCTGGGACAAGTCACTTAGGCCTATGTTTTTAAAGGTTTTAGTCGAGGCGTGAGCAAACATTTTGGCCTCATCAGGGTTGCAAAATTGAATTTAGGGTCGGGGTAGGGAAAGCTATGCCTCCCCAAATAGCCTGGCCCTGCCCCCTATCCAACCCCACACACTTCCTACCCCCGATTGCCCCCCTCAGAACTCCCAACCAATCCAAACCCCCCTGCTCCTTGTCTCCATGGGACAAGGAGCAGGGAAGATTGGATGGGTTGAGGGTTCTGAGCGGGAAGTGAGAGGGGGTTGGATGGGGGTGGGGTCAGGCTTCCCTACCCTACTCAACCCTCCATACAGTTTTTAACCTCAATGTGGCTGTTGGGCCAAAAAGTTTGCCTGCACCTGATCTAGTCCAATCCCCTGTTTAAAACAGGACCAACACCAACTAAATCATCCCAGCCAGGGCTTTGTCAAGATAGGGAAAGCCAGAGTTTAAGGGACTGTCCCAAGGTAATAGCAGAGCCAGGATTGGATATAGGAAAATCCTGGCCCTCAGACTGAGCTCAGACCTCTAGACCACGCTGCCACTTCTTTGTTCATGACTACAGGTAACTCGTCTCTTTCCCTTCTGCTTCACTCCTGTTGGCTCCTCCAGTCACCATGTCTGTGGGCACGTCTTTCACACACACTCTTCTATATATTCGCACCAGTCCTGAAGTGGAACACCTCCCCCTTACTAACTCTGACTCAAAACCCAGTGAAGTCAGTGGGAGGTCCCTTAACCATTAATTAGCAGCAGCACCATAATTTCGCCCCCCAGCGGCAGAGGGCGGAATCACAGAATGCCGTTCTACCTCTGAGAGCCTTTCGCGATCATCAGTCTGTCTCTCCAGAGCAGCAGGAGTCCGATAAAGGCACCCGTAACAATAATAATTCATAAAAAATGTAAATAGCCCTGTTACAATAAGAGACAGGATGCAGCGTGCTGTCTTGTTGCAGTCCAGTTGGGAAGGATTAATTGGCTTCCTGCCGTGCAGTTTGATCAATCATTTACCCCAAAAAAGGAGACACAATGAATGATTTCCCCTCCCCCCCAAAAATATAAAAAAATGGGCTTTTGTCAAGAGGTGGCTGACAAATCAAGTTATAGCCAGTGTTATTTGTTTAAAAATGACTCAGGTCCCATTCATCTCACTGTTGTGCCATTAATAATGCAAAGGATAATGACGGTGATGAATATTGTCCAATGAATGCAGGGGGCTGTTCCAGAGGGAAAATGAGTTATTAGCCCTCCACTCCCCATTTTCAGGTGTAACCTTCCTTCTATAATTCACAGAGGCTTTTTGTGATTTATTGATACGGCAAGCTGATTTTTATAATTAAAATTGATTTTCAGCTTAAGCTTTGTAAATAGACTGATCCATATAAACTCGGGTCATGTTGTACGGGAGACAGAGGGAGGGAGGGGAGAAATAAGAGAGGGAACGCAGGGAGGAAGGCAATGAGACGGAGTGGGTGTAGAGCAGAGGGATGGTGCTGAGGAGAGATAGGAAGGGAAAGAGGAAAGAAGTGTGGGAGAGAGGGATGGAGGGGGAATGGCAGAGTGGGAGGGAAATGAACGCAGGAAATGAGAGAGAGAGCCGAGTGGGGAGAAGTGTGGAAACTACCGAGACACTAAATGGGTTTTCTGAATGTTGTGTGGGATGCGTTTAGCTCCCTGCCCAATGAAACAATGACACACAAAGAGCTCGACCTGGGTCCTCTGGCTGCTTATAGAGAGACTTTGGGCTCATATTGCTGACAGGGTGGAGATTCCTGGGAGCATGTCTCCTGCTTTCAAGCCCACACAGAGACTGTCTCTTCCCAGTCTCCTTTGGACCCGCCGAGATGTGGGAACGCAGCAGAGATGGATGCTGGAAGCATGGGCCCTTTTGGTAGAGCAAGGACTTGTTGTTGTTGGACTGGAGGGGAGTTTTCTTAAGCCCAGATTCCGTCATTATTGGTTTTAATGGCTCCAAGAGCAGCCAAGAAAAGTGGCTGGAGCTGGGAGCGAAATGTTGCCCATTGTTATGGAATGTTGTGCGAAAAGAGACCTAGGAACTGGGTACCTGGAATGGCATTAGTTGGAGAGTGGTGTGTGCTGGTGTGAGGTGCCACATTATCAGCTCCTCTCGCTGGGCCATATTCTCATCTCGGTGTAAGCCCACAGGAGTTACTCCGTCTTTACACCAGGGTGATAGGGCAGAATCTTCCTGGCATTTACAGAGCAGGAGCAGTGCGGGCTTCCTCTCCAGTGCCTTGGACCTGACCTGGAGTGGGGAGAAGAGACCTCAGTCTCCGTGAGTCGGCCACGAGGCAGCTGAGCACGTCAATTCTGATGTTGTTTTGGGGGGGTGGTTACCAGCCTGTTTGGAAATGGGCCACAAACCCATCAGCTTCATTCACCCCAGTCCCTGGATGGTCTTCAGGTGGCAAAAGCTTCCGATCATGGCTGACATGGGCTGGGTCAGAATCAGCTAGCTGGAGATGAAAGGCTATGATCCCTGATCCATCCCACCCCCACCAGTGATTCCTGATCCATCCCACCCCCACCAGTGATTCCTGAGCCATCTCATCCCCAGTGAACCGGGCTGCGCTTACACTGGAAGGGTGGCCTCTCGCTGCAGGTTAAATAATAACCACACCTGGGGTGCTTAAAAAACCCAGTTTTTGCAGTGTAGGGGTTGCCACTGTTAGCTAATGCTAGTGCACAAAAAAATGTTCCATTCGATACTGGGAACAGACACCAGCAGCAGCACGGCCCAGTGGCCAGAGCCCAGGCATCAGGGGACCTGTGTTCTGTTACTTTCTTGGCAAGTGCCTTCACCACTCTGTGCTTCAGATCAGCACTGATAAACCAGCATGATGAATCTCATCTTCCTTTTCAAAAACGGCTAGAGAACAGCAGATGGAAGGTGCTGCGTAGTCCTCCAGGCTCAAAACTCGACCTGTTCTGCAGCGTGACTAGCCTTGAGTTCCTATACAAGGGGAGACTTCCCCTCCCGCAGGATTGCTAAGGCTCCAGGAACATACGTGCTATGCATTATTGCTGGTAGGTTGGGAGTGGCCAGTAGTTCATGCTAGAATCAAGACACAAGAGATCTCAAAACCCCTTAAAACGTCAGGCGAAGCTCTGTATTAACCTCCTGACAAACCTCTTCCCAGCATAGGCAATATAGCCCATGCACTGGCTATTCCTGCTTCTGAGTCACTTTTGTAGCCAACCTGTTTTTATACCATGACTCCTTCCCTTCTTAGCCAATAATCTTGCTGAACAACTTCACTGGGTGCTTTTGGGAAATCCAAGTGCATAACACCTATTACATCTCCCTTGCCTACCCTGACGGTATTGCTGTAGCTTCAAAGAACTCCAACAAGTTAGTTAAGCTAAGGGCCTCATGCTTGTAAATCCATGCTGGCTGTCTCCTCTAATCCAATTATGCTTTACAAGGTGCTCTCTTGCTAAATCCTACAAAATTGTTTCTGATATTTTTACCCACAATTTATGTTAAGCTTCCCGGTATATAATTGCTTGTCTAATCGTGTGCTCCCATTTTTGAATAATAGTGTTAGGCTTGACTTTTTTTCAGTGCTCCTGTGTCACCTGAGAACTGTGAAAATATCATTTAAGACTTCACTTGCTTCTGTCTTTATTGCTTCTAAAACATGTGGATTTATGTTATCTGTACCTTGTCTTTACTTGGCATGAAGAGAGAGGCCCTTTATTTTCACTGCTATCTTGACACCATCTAAATCCTCCCCAACTATCCCAAGAATCCAAATGAGACTCTTTCACAAGGGTGGGGCCGTGTTCAAAGGGAGGTGGGGTTTTATTCAGAATAGGGGGGACCTTACTCAATAGGATGGGCCTTACACAAAAGAGGCAGGGCATTGCTCCACGGACATGACCTTGTGAAGTGCGGGAAACCCACAAAGAGGATGAATCTGTCAGGCTTCTTGACGTCAGGGTTTTACTGCTGAATTCTGGGATTGTTTTAAGTTAGAAAAGCACATGCTGGAATGTAGTTGCCCTAGGGAGGTTAAAACCAAAGCCTGTGTACAGCTTAATGAGAAGTTAATCATTATACCTTTCTCCAGAATGCTCAGCTGCAGTTATATAAACATAGGACAGGGATAGGATATGTATGTGAACACTTAAAAAGCAGGAGAGCTGGATGGTTCCAGGGGATTGTAAGTAGGATATGGAGCCTTACCTACTAGGTGAGGGATTTCAAACTCAAATCACCAGGAGGGCCACATGAGGACTTGTATAGAATATCAGGGTTGGAAGGGACCTTAGAAGGTCATCTAGTTCAACCCCCTGCTCAAAGCAGGACCAATCCTCAACTAAATTATCCACCAGATTTTTGCCCCAGATCCCTAACTGGTCCGGGTAGAGGTGCATTGGCCTGGGAGAGGACAACCTGCTCCACCACCAGCCACGCTGTCGTCTTTTGCCCTTCACTCCACATAGGTAACACAAAGGAATCACACAAGTACAGAGCTGTTCAAATCCCAGCATTTGCTCACTGCATTCACTGTGTACAGTTTCAAATATGTGGCCCGCCAAGCTCCCTGTGCTGCCCCCCCACAGTTATTTCCGGTGGTTGCCAAGCTCCTCTCCCGCACATCATGCCGTGTCCTCGCTCCTCTACATATGTCCAGGCGCTTTCCACCACCAAACAGCTGTTTGGCGGTGCTTAGTGCTTTCCAGGAGGGAGAGGTAGGAGCGGGGAGCCACATGCTCTGGGGAGAAGGCAGAGAAGAGGTGGGGCAGGGGTGGAAAGAGGCGGGGCAGGGGCGGAGCCTCATGGAAGAGGTAGCATGGAGGCAGGGCCAGGGGGCAGCAGATGGGGGGAATGTGTCAGTGATATGGCCAATGCATTGGTCCTCATCTGGCCCTCTTGGTCATTTGAGTTTGAGATCCCTGGTGCACAGCCTGGCTACACGTATACATGGGCGGCGCTGTTAATTTCCACAATTAACCACATGTTGAGCCATGGCTTCATTTTTGTTTTGATCCCATCTACACAAGCAGAACTGCTTTGCAGTCCCCAGTGGCTTTGGGGATAAGTGGTTTGTAGAGTTTCCACAATCTCAGCAACCGCTTTGTCTGGATTTAACTGGAGCTGTTACGCGGCACAGCAGGTTATAGGTTTTAGCCGCCTCTTCCCCCCAGGACCTCGACCCCCGTTCGCTCTTCACCACCCCTCCCCCCCGACACTCTCAGTTATGGCGGGAAAAAGTGGGAGGGCCCTAGATCCCCCTAGATCCACCTGTTCCGGCACCCCCGGTCAACCAAACGTTTTCATGTAGCTGCCTCTTGAACTCGGGAAGGGACTGAACTTCTTTCACATCATCCTGACTCACTCAGGGCCTGGAGCAGTGAGTTTCCTCATGTTCCGTTAATGGCGCTGAAAGGACTAAGCAGACTTTGCCTTGCTCACTGTGTATTCTAATGTAGGTGGTCTTTTCCCACATAGGCACCAGAATAATCATGGCACATGGGCTGGTTTGTACCATTTCACCTGAACTTCTGCCCCAGACACGACTTTTTGGGGCCTCGTGAGTTATCAAGAACATTTCCAATGTATCATTCACTGCGTGGACAGGCTGTCTGGTCTCAGATCTTCCATCCCTAACCTCTTTGTTCTGAGTCTTTTTCCAAGTCTTACAACCTGAACTTTCTTCTTTGAACTGCCACCTTGGGCGCTCGATTCCTTATTGCCTGATCCTTTACTCCACTTCACAGAGAAGATAGTTCTCCACCTTCCAATGCTAGCTGAGCATGTCCAGATTCAAGAGCATACCTAGCAAGCCACCAGAGGCCTTCCAAGGAGATCCTCTTGCCAGTCATCCTTTTTGAGCTAAGGCAACAATTTCCCTCGTAGGGCACTCCTCTGGGTTGACCGTCAACTCTTTGCTGTCCCTTACAAAAACAGGTAACTTTCTCCAGACACAACTACTTCAGCAAGGGTGATCATCTGTGTCACCACTGCTTCCAGCAGTAATACCGAACCATCTCATCAGACAGTGTCCCGAGTATGTCATCGGTTATGTATGACATATAACTTTATAAGTAAGAGCTGTTGGGCTTATCACTTCTGTATGATGTATTATCAACTCCTGGCATGACTAATCAAAGTCTCCGCTCACTCCAGGGGGGAAGGATATCCAGCCAAACTCTAGGGTTCGTAGTCAATGTCCACTTCAGAAACTCATGTTAGCAGCCTCTAAGAAATTTCCAAAGTTCTTGGGGAAGGCCTGTCTATGGTGATATGTTCACAGATTTGTGCTTCCTCCTTATGGGAGTCCTACATATCAATTTGCTTGGCCTTCTCAGACAACTCTCTCTTGTCTGGGATCCAGACCTTAGTCTGTCACGTAGAAATACAGTCAAGTCTACAGCCTGAGTTCCTGGTGTCTCTTGAGTTTTCTCTAATTTCCATTTCAAAGTATCCCTCTCCGCCTAATTAATGAGTCTGTTCTTCTAAGGCCATATATTCTTTCTCCCTCTTAGTCAGTCTTTTACATGCTGCATTTAATGGCCAGCTTAGTTTATCATTGTCCCTCTGCAGAGTCCTGAACATTGGATTTCTTTTCAAACCGCCTCTGACGTAATCACCAGAAAGGCTGAACCATATGCAACATCCATGTTGGCATTACGTACCTCTTCTCCTTTCCGTCATAATCCTGGTAGGAATTTCTGCAATTTGTCAGAGTACCAGCTGTCCTAGTCTGCTGGATCAACCCCCACCCCCGGCTCCAGTATATAGGGTGTAACCTCCTTATCTTATATAGAAAAAACTGGCCTGACTGACTCATGGTTAAAATAAAACAGGCACAATATCAAACTATATAAATGTGCTGTGCTGTGATGCTGAATGGATATGTTGGGGAAGGAGGGTGTTACTACTTGGTGCAGAGGGGCATCCAGAAAACGAATACAATTCACTAATTCCTGGAGTGGACTCTATCAGTTCCTCTGCATTTTGGGTGACAGATTTCCCATTGATGATGAATAAGGCAGTTGGCTTCTGTCTTGAGGGGAATCAGCTTTTTAAAAATACACTTGCTGCCAAAGGCAGGAATATAAAAAGTGTGAAATACCTTAAAAACTCAGAACGTGCTTGTCTGTATCAATTTTAAAAGGGATTGGATATTTAAGTGGATAGCAAAGACTATTCAGAGTTTTTATAATTAATGACAACAGCAATGTTGGTAGGGATATTAAAGCTTATGGTTCAGGGTTTAAGCCAAACACTGATTACTAGAGATCAAGATGAGACCATTGGGGAGGGGTTAGTTTATTCCACATCTGTCTATTGTGGGGTTCTTGCACCTTCCGCTGAAGCATCTACTGTAGGTCATTGTCGGAGACAGGATACTGGATTAGATGAACCCTGGATCTGATCCAATGTGGAATTCAGGAAGCATCTTACACCAACAAAGTTGCAAGTTACTAGTATTTAAATCCCCTTTACTTTTCCAATCCAACTGAAGGGGACTTGAATCAAAAATAAAATTCATAGTTTAGGTAATCAGTACAGCAATTTAGAAGAAATCCAAAGGCGGTTGAGTCTGTCTCACTCACTAGCAAAACCACAGATGGGTCTTTCCTGCTGCATGCTGGACACTTCTCTGTATGTCACAGCACTGCATACTGCAACAGCCTTGTGATTCAGAGAACAGACCCCGTGTAAATAATAGTTCAGAAACAGTGTGGCAGTAAGACTAATCGATATATATGTCGACTTTTCTTCCAAAAGCTAACAGAGTGAGAACCACAGACTTATTAGTGGGATCTGGTCAGGCTTTTAGGTTGACTGGCCGGTGTCCAGCCCTGGCCCTCAGAGATTTTGGAACCGTGTTGCCTATGGAAAGAAATGTGACTCCATCAGTCTCGATTTTATTAAAGCTCTTAGACGACTGACATAAGATCAAGAGAACATGTCACCAAAGCCAAGCTATTCCTAAGAATGTGAAACTAAGACTAAAACTCCCCAACTGTCAAAGCAGAATCAAATCAAGATCAGATAAAAAAGTCAAGCAAGTTTCCATCAATATTGGATTAGAGTTCAATCCTTGTTTTTTTATGAGAAGTTGACATTTTCTATGGAAAGCAGATGCTTTCTGCAAAAATATTCATTTAACTGATACCCCAGTTTCCCACCAAAAACAGTCCTGATGGAGAAGTTTTGCCCAGCCCTAACACACACTTTAACAGGCTGAACAATTGTTACTCCCCAGAAACGAGAGAGGACGATCTCAGGGTCTCTCCAGATCTTTTAAACCGAGTACACAATGAGCATCTTTGTGAGACAGTATTTAAACCTCTTTAAACCTGGGAAATTTTTTACACCTTCCCCGTCGGGGTTTTATAGATGTCCACATACACACACACACAAACACACCCCCTTCATACTTTCATTTTCACACCCTAAAATAAATTAAATAAAAAGCTGGGACCTCACCCAAGAGAGACACAAAAGAAAAACAGAAAAAGTATGAGAGTGAAACGACAAGGGGCTCATGAACTCCTCCACCGTCGGTGTCTTCTGGGCTCACCAGGAGCAGGTACAGGACATGCAGACAAGGAGCCAACTGGTTAATGTTCTACTGGTACAGTGCTACTCCCAAGTGGACCTTTCCTTGGTCTGGGGAGAGGCTGGCTGCAGGCTGGTGTGACCTATTGTGGATCTTGTGATTCCCTCTCCCCAGGGTGATCAGTGCTGGCAGGTCTGGCGTCAGCTTTTTTCCCTTCCTAGGTGGCAAAGAAAAAAAAAACTCCATACTGCCGAGAAGCTGCCACTGAATTGCCGCCGCCGGCGTAACCAGCAAGGAGAAGCTGCCACCAACTTGCTGCCAGTGGGCAAATTGGCAGGGAGCAGTCGCCACCAAAATGCCGCTGGCAGCAGAATTTCCGTTGAGCTGCCGCTGAATTGCTGCAGAGGCCAATGATTCGCCGCCCCCCATTTCCTGACGCCATAGGCAGCCGCCTAGGTCACCTAATGACTAGCGCCAGCCCTGAATGCTGGAGATTCTGGAACATCAGTCTTCCCTCAGATAGTGTGTTGACCTGAAGGGGAAGGCTTCTCAGCCTTTCCCCTGATTCTTAGTTTACGAATTTCACTCACTCTGCTTTGCAGGGCCTCCCTGCAAAGTCCTGGGGCAAATCAGGCGTGAGGCCTACCTTGGAGCCTACAACTCAGTCCAATTTGAATGAGATTGTTGTTAGTGAGCATCAACTCAGAAAAATCCCATTTAAGTCAGTAATTTCAAAGTTTTTTGGTATTTTCCATATCACAGGCCCCATTGGACTCACCAGAAACAGGAAAAGTCCAGACGGGTAAAACTATTTTGGAGAAGTTAGTATGGTCTTTTCTAGGTCACATGTCTTAAAAAGACATTGTCACCAGATTACAGAACAGTCAATATAAAATCCCTATAAAACTAACTGATGAGAAAAAAACCTAACATGACAAAGCCGGTCAGTCAAACATCCTGGCATCAGGAAAATAAAAATAAATTCGGATGTATGGCAAATTTTATCATCTCCCCTTTCTCTTTTGCTCATCTAGAATCAGAGATTCTTATTCTTCTTACAAACAAGGCAATTATATATAGCCTTTCTAATTTGGAACTGGGCTCTAGAACAGAGAGCATGCCTTCTGAAATCTAAATCTTGATAGAGAAAAGTTATTTTAAAACTCACCAAGATGAAACCCATCAAAAAGATAAAAGTTTAAATTTGACAGAAGGTCTGTTTTGCCCATCCCAGCTATTCTCATCTTATCCAAATTATTATTGGAACTATTTGGCAAATATGTCTACATTCATAGAGTGTAAAGGCAAAAGGGACCATTGTTATTATTGAGTCTAATCTGCTGCATAGCATGGGTCACCGAAGTTCACTCAGTGATTCCTGTATCAAGCCTGTGGATAGAGAATCCATCACATCCATATCTCTATAGCTCTTTCTAGGTTTTAAATGACCATCAGTATCATCACATCTGAGGCCCCTCCCAACACCCCTGTGAGCTAGAGAAAGCCTATAACCCTAATTTTACAGCTGGGGAACTGAAGCACAGGGAGAGTGACTTGTCCATGGACACACAGGAAGTCTGTGGCAGAGCAGGGGCTTGAATCCAAGTCTAGTGCCTTAATGCTGTGCCATTCTTCATTTCAGGACATTTTTTCCTCACTGGAACAAATGAGCACATTCGCAGAAATCCTTGATGGGAAAAAGAGCTGAATTCACAATGGATTACTGGGCCAACTCCAAGGAAAGGAATAAAGATGAAAAATGATGGGGATTACACATGTCCACTATTTTCCATGAACGCCTGGGATGTGTTCCTTATAAAATCTATTCATTCTTTGTGAAGGATACAAACTTCCATCGAAGCACGGGAATGGGTTACCTAGGGAGGTGGTAGAATCTCCTTCCTTAGAGGTTTTTAAGGTCAGGCTTGACAAAGCCCTGGCTGGGATGATTTATTTGGGGATTGGTCCTGCTCTGAGCAGGGGGTTGGACTAGATGACCTCCTGAGGTCCCTTCCAACCCTGATATTCTGTGATTCTGTGAAAAAAGGGAGCTGGGCACAAGACTTGATTTCTATTTCACTAAAGAAAAAGCCATAAGAATGTTGTAATCCCTCAGGACATATATCGATGACCCCAGCCTACTCCCATTGACTTCAGTTGAAGGAAAGACAGTCACTGACTTCAGTGGGATTGGAATCTGTTCTCCAGTTCTTGAATGTGTTCCTGTTCTCCTGTGCTCTGTGAACATATGGGCCTCGTTCTCCTTGGAGGGTTATTTTTGATGCCTGCTGTTGGTGGCATGTAGCAGGGTGATCACCCTGTTCCAGCCCTAAAGGGGTCAAAAGCCGCCCTGGTCCACCATATGCAGCGGCTTTATCTCATGTTGATCCTATCGGTGTTGGACAACACGTCTGGCAACCGTGAGTCCTGTTGACTTCGCAATGTCAAGATTAACTGCACTGCCATTCGCGATGTGCTATTGACAGCTAGCAGAATATGGGAGGATCGATGGCAGGGCATGAAGAACTCAAAGATGGAAGCACATGGAATGCTGGGACGGAAAGCAATGCATCATGGGACAGTGAGCCTTCCCACGAGACCTAATGGCAGAAGGTGGAGAGATGAGCCGTGGGATAGCTTCCAAAAATGCAATGTCAGTGCTACTGATCCAAGTGAGGATGCACTATATGACAACAGAGCAAGACAGTTTGAACATGCAACAATGATTTTCCTTTAGCACTTTTGGATCGTCGATAAAACTTTTGGCACAAAATCTCTGACAGTGCAGACGTAGCCTAATGTTAAACTTCCTCTTAGGTTGTTCGTCATTGCAGCCGGTGTGTGTGTGAGATAGAGAGAGAGAGAGCGAAGAGGCAGGAAAAAGATGTGGTTATAATTTTACAGCTCATTGGTGCGAAATGGAATCCGGTAAGTAAAGCGCTTTCTGCAGCTGCTTGCCGCACTGTAGAATCTGCACGCGCTTGCAAATGTTATCAGCTGCCTGCGTAGGCACGTGTGTGCGGGCATGTTTGTGTGTGCAAGCACATGCAGCATGTGTGCAATACAAACCCCAGGATGGTGCTTTTCGCCTGGCCATCCTTTCCCAAAAGACTGGAGTTGCAGTGCTGGCCAGAGCAGAAGGAGCTCAGTGCAGAAGTACCTGGGACTCAACCCTAAAACTAATCTACATGAGGAAGTTGCATCAGTTTAATTTCAGGTGAGATTTTTAAACCATTGTCATACGAAACCAGTGCAAAAGGCTGTGTGGACACTCCGAGTCTGGTTTAAAACCAGACTTGTTTAGGTTTGGTGCAAGTGATGGGCAACAAGTTTAAGGTAAACCGCTCATAAACAGAAATGAATGTGCCCATGTCGGGGTGTTCACTGGCTTAAATGAATCGGTTAAATTAAACTGATGCAAATTTGCATGTAGACGAGGCCTTAGACATGCCCCTTAACCTTGAGCAAGCCAAGTAACTGCTCTGTGCCACAGTTTCCCCTAGGATGATGCTACTCTCCCCTCTTTGTAAAGTGCTATGAGATGTATCAGTGAATAGTGCTGGTGGTGTTGCAGTTCTGACAAGGCGTGCGCTTGTGTTAGCGGGATACAGGATATGGCGATATGGGGAGGAGGAGAGGTCATTGCCGTTTCTCCTAAGGTCCCCCAATTTCTGTACCCCAGCTTTGACCCCTAGCATTCTCAGTGGGGCGGGGCTGCCCTGCCCATCTGTCAGTGCTCTGAGTCAGTGATGGGGCGGGCTCTGGCATCCTAAAATTAAAGCCAAACAATTGGTCCTTGTGGAATTTGGTAGTGATGGGAGTTCGGAGAGCAGAATGAGAGATAAGCCCTTTGAACTCAGAGTCCTGCCCTGATACATGACGGTATTCGGAACTGGGGCATAGGCTGGCAGACTTAATGGTCAGAGTCAGGAGTCGAGCCAAGGGCCAGAGCTGGAATCAGCGATGGTAATGGAGCTGAGCGTCAGGGTCAGGAGTCAAGCCAAAGTTGGTTGCCAGAAGACGAATCAGGGTCAGAGCCAGGACTGGTAGCCAAAGGTCAGGAGTGGTGTGTAGTGGCAGGAGCCAGAGATGAGGCAAGGGTCAGGCATGGATCAGGTGCAGGGCAGGACCAGACAACAAGGGCAGGACCAAGGCAGGAACCAGGAACAATAGAATTGGAGCAGGAACAATGAACGGGGTTGGATACAGATTGCAGGACAGAGGCAAGAGCTCGGTCCAATGCAGCAGCAACAGAGAGTCTGCCCAGTTGCTTGGACAGTCCACGTCAGTCACTTCCTGGCTCAAGTAGTGGGTGTGAGCCAATCAGGCAACAGCATGCCATGGGCATTCCGATAGGATTTGCCATGGGAACTGGCCTTCCCCGTGCTGCTTCATCTGTCTACCTGGAATAACAAGGGAGTGTCAGAAACCTAGGTTCCCCCAGACCCACTGAAGCCAAAGACCCCATTCTTGGATCCTTACAGACAGATAGGGCATGTTAACATTTCAGAGAGTGTATCAGGACAAGCCCTTTTAGTCTTGCAGTCTTTCTTTCTATGTGTAGCTTGAGGCCAATAGACTCCCTCTTTCTTTATGGCCTGGGATACAAAGATTTGTGTTAACAAGGCTCGGTGTTCACTGGAAAAGCATGTGAAATGCATCTTTGCAGATCCCTGAGTCCAACTCAGATTGCACTGCGGGCTTTTGTAAGTGATTCCTTTAAAGAGCTAGGTGTAATAAGAGCCACGGTGTTAGGATTGCTTTGATCTTCCATGTGGAGAGCTCCTTTGAAATGTCTCTGTGTGCTGATCCCATTCGCTTCAAAATACCTTCCTGGAGACCACCTGGATAGTGTCAGCCAAAGCTCTGTAGGGTCATTGTGTACTTCGGCATCTCTGTCTCTGGGGAGCTGTGCCTCAGGTGTGGTCCAGTTGATGGTGTTTTCCATACAGCCATCAGGCACCATCAGTCTCTCTGCCTGTTCAGACTTTTCTGTTGGGCCAGAGTCCTGCCTGGTTGTGGATTTTGTGATGTGGGTGCCTGACAATTCAGAATTGAATCAAGACTCCTATTTCACATAGTCTTCCAAAGAGCCACCAGAGGATAATCAAGTCCTTGGATTGAATCAGCTATCTAGTGCCTCATTACCAGTTTCTAAGCCATCCATTCCCCACAAGTGCTCTGGGTGCCATGAGTGCATCTGCCTTAAGTCATTGGTGAGAGCTGGAGTCTCAACTCCTTGGTCTAGCTAGTGGTCAGAAATCACCTCAGTCCAAGAAGACAGAAACACAAAGGAAAGAGAAGCCCCCAATAGAGATCAGCTTTAATGATGGGGAGACAGATGGTCCAAGGAATGGATCAAACTTGAACTCTGATGGGAGAGCCAACCCCAGATCTTGTTTCTGGTGCCCATCTCTAAATTGTGTCAAACTGAACCAATCGATCAGCCTGCTTTTATGGACAGTAGGTCTTTTCAAACAATCCTGATGGAGTTCTTAGAGCAGGTTACAAGTTGGATTGATAAAGGTAACTTCCTAGTTGCGTTGACTTAGTACTGCATGACATGTTGATTAAAAAAATCACTGTACAATATCAAGTACACGTTACACGGATTAGGAATGGGCTATCTGAAATATCAAACAGTAGTTGTTAATGGGTAATCATCATTAATGGGGCTTGCTCCTGTCGGGTTTCCACAGGGATTAGGCCCAACACTATTCAACTTTTTCATCGGTGCTCTGGAAGTAAATACAAAATCACTGCTGATAAAATTTGCAGACGACACAAAAATGGCAGAGTGGCAAATAATGATGAGGACAGGACAGCTATACAGAGTTATCTGGACTTCTTCATAAGATGGACTCTTTCAAACAAACTGCATTTTAATACAGCCCAATGTGATGTTATACGTCTGGAGCAAGGAATGAAGGCCATACCTACAGAATAAGTTACTGTATCCTAGAAGGCAGGGCCCCTGAAAAGAATGTTTGCAGCATATGGGCTTCCAATGTAATGCTATGGCAAATAGGGTTAATTCAATCCTTTGATGTATAAACAGGGCAGTAGGAGTAGCGAGGTGACTTTCCCTCTGTTCATAACTTAGTTAGACCAATACTGGAGTACTATGTATAGTTCTGGTGTCCACATTTTCAAAAGGATGTTGAAAAATTAGTGAGGGTGCAGAGAAGAGCTACAAAAATGATTTGAGGACTGGGGAAGATTCCTCATAGTGAGAGACTTAAATAACTCAACTCCTTTAGCTTATCAGAAAGAAGACGCAGAGGTGACGTGATTAGAGTGTATGAGCACCCTCCCAAGGAGAAAATGCCATTATCAAAAGGCTCTCTAATCTAGCAGAGAGAAGCATAACAAGAACCAGTAGCTGAACGCTGAAGCCAGACAAATTCAAATGAGAAAAAGACACAAATGTTAAGCGTTTGGATGATTAACCATTGCACAAGCTACTAACGGAAGTGAGGGATTTTCCATCTCTTGATGTCTTCAAATCCAGACTGGATGCCTTTCCAGGAGATATGCTTTAGTCAATCAAAAGTTATGTTTTAGTCAAAGACAAGTTATTGGGCTCAATACAGGGATTGTGGAGTGAACTGTAATAGCCTGTGACATACAGGATGTCAAACTAAATGGTCTAATGGTCCCTTCTCACCTTAAACTATGAAATCCCTGAATGTGAACACCCTAGAACTTTCCTTTTATAGTGATACAACTAGCTAAGAAAGCTCTTGGAGAATGTACAGAACCAACAGCCCTGACCTGACCTTCTGATCCATTGATGGAAATACATTTTGAGGGGCTGGGAGGGAGGTTTCGGTGTCTGTATCCGAATTTTTCATCTCTGTTTGAAGATGTGTGAAAAACGTGGAAAACGCTGCCGTTTCCAGCTGAGTTTTTCTTGGAGCTTTTTGGTTCATTCCAACCTGAAACTCTGGGGTATCAGAACCCAGCTGAACAGCCAAAGGAACAATTGCACAGATGCCTGAAAACAACCACAGCTGGGTAGCGCTAATGATTGCCCGAGCTTCTGAGTATATCGCTGAGCCTTCGTCAGCTTCCTCCAGCAGTGACGGCACTTGCTGGTTTCCCCTCGTTTAACAAATTGCAACATGTATTTGAGAGCCCAGGCAGCTCTCTCTCCTCCCATGGCTGCTTGTTAGCTCTAGACTCAGACACTTGTTAATGCTACAACTCCATGGATAAACAGGTATTCCAATAGTCATGAATAAAGTCTACCTCTCACTCTTTTATTGGCTGGAGTTTGTTAGCCAAAGCCCAGCTGAATTGTGAATGCAGCTTATTGCTCTTCAACTTCCCAGGTCTTAGATCTTAGGCTTCTAGTCTGTAGATAAGCCAGCCTGACCTTACAGTAGCTCTGTGGATTCGATTGTTGCTGAGTTTGGGGCAGACCGATGAACGCTGCTCAGACAGTGTCAGCGGAGAGCTGAGGGCACTGCACGGGAAACCACGCGCAGTGGAAAACAGAGTGGACCGATGAGGGGAGAGAGACTGAGTGGTTGGAGGGGTGTCAAGCTGCCTTGCAGTGAGTTCCAACCTCGGGGCAGACTCTTAAGAGCTAGGGCACAGACCCCAAATTGGCTGTGAGTTCTATACTTAGATGTCACCAACCAATGATCACCTGTAGACTCCTCATGCACTATAGCAGCCTAACCATGGAGTCACAGACAGTCCCCTTGGGTTCTCCAGTCTGTCTTGCCACCCAGCTGAGCCTAGCGTTGCAATAGATGATCTCTTACTCCAAGAGTCACAGTAATATTCTAGTTACTCCCAGTCCCAAAGGACTAGTCATTTACCCCAGGTCAATAGAACATTAGATTTCACACCAAAGACAAATCTAGTAGCCAATCCTATGATAAACTATATGCAGATTTATTAATAGGAAAAGGAAACGAGAGTCATTTATAAGGTTAAGGCAGGTAAACATAGATACACACGTGAGTTACTATCTTAAGTTTTGAAAGGTAATAGGAGCTTCTCTAATAAGCAAACTCTATATGTCCTTTAGGACTAAACTCAGCTAATCAGCTGGGGATCCCTTGCTTAGGCCTAGAAACTGTGTACCCCAGAGTCCAAGCAGAATAGAGATACAGTTTCTTCTTGCTAGGGGTTTTTCTCCCCTCCTCTCATGTGCTTTGAGCTGGGGTCTCAACTGATAGTAGGAATCCACTTGCATGACTTATCTTCCTGGGAGGGATAGCAGAACAACAGTCTTTTGTCCTCTTTAATGTCCTACAATAGCCTGCCTGGTGTTGAAAGACCTTCCCTTTTGGGCTGGACATACCACCTTCTCTTGGAGACCAGCACGTTATACTAGTTAATGTCTCTCTTCTTTCTATGATTTACACAGTCATGGGGATTTTGACCAGGTCTATACTACATACCTATATCAGTATAATTATGTCGCTCAGAGATGTGAAAAATTCACACCTAAGCCCCCATGTAGACAGGAGACCTTCTCCCATCAACATACTACTGCCCCTTGGGGAGATGGAATAACTGTGCTGACCGGAGAAACTCTCCCGTTGGCATAGTAGTGTCTTCACGAAAGCACTGCAGTGACGCAGACAAGCCCCTAAGTACAAATGTTCAAGCAGTAACTTACAATATGGGATACAGAAGTTTCATGTGAGAATAGGGCATGCAGCAATTTACAAACATTCAATAAAGTCCAAACATGAAACACATTCTTTATCATTCTAATACCTATTTTAACAAGACAAATATGCAGGTAAGTCAGGCTGATTCCAGCTACGTGTTTGTTAGTAGTCAGTTGAGACATGGGGACGTTGGCATGAGCTAGCACCTGGTCTTCCCTGTCACAGCAGGGGAAGTATTACTGGGTATTATCATTATTATATGTATTTCCATGCAGGGAAATGTATTTCCTCCAAGAAACTGCGATGGAAAGAACATTCTGTTTTTAGTGATCCCCGCTTTAGGCAGGATCTTGCCAGACGGGAGACCCGGGTTCTAATTCAGCCTGTACCACTGGCTCGCTTTGTGGCCTTGGTTAAGTCTCTTTGTGTTTCTGAGCCTCAGTTTCCCCACCTGTAAAATGGGGCTAATGGTGCTTGCCCGCCTTTGTAAAGTGCTTTGAATTCCAAGGCTGAGGAAGAAGTTGTTCAAGTCAGTGGATTACAGTCACACAGTGAGTGAAGCCTCATTCACTGTGTGACTGTAATCCACTGACTTGAATAACTAGTGGTGGGCTAGTCGTGGGTGAACTAGGTGGGTGGGCTAGTTGTGGGTGAACTCAGACATTTCAGATATTTGGTTCATAAGGAAATCCAGAGGTTTGCATCTGTCCTATTGAGTCTCCCACCCATTGGAGGGGGACAAGCTGGCTCTTGAGAGCCCTTGTTCCTGCAGTGTCATAGGGAAGTGCTGTAAGGAGAGCTTTTCTGAACGGTCCTGCTTCCACCCAAAACCAGCAAGTGCTGAGGCTCATGGGAATGAAAAATGTAACATGCTGAAGTTATTCTGATTCCCCCCGCCCCCACAAAATCAGCTCACCTTTGAACGAAGTCTCCTTCCTTTTCTCAGCCATTTGCTCCGTGTACCACACCAACATCTACGTACGTCATCAGCTCCCACATCAACTGCTTCCTGCAAACCCCAAATCATTACAAACAGGCTGGGAAGAAGGTGGGGACGGGGGAGGTGTGTTAATGTGAGGAGAGGGAAGGTGTGGATGCATTGGCAAGAAGACGGGACCGGATAACTGAGGGAGGGAACGGAACTCCTCTTGAGGAGATGATGGAACAAGGTGACCTGGGGAGAGGGCGGAACATGGTAGCGATCATCATTAGCAGTAACAATCAGACTTTCCCTGGGTGATTTAGCTTTTCACGCCTTTGACATTAGCCCTCAAGTGGTGCCGGACTTCGAAAAACCCAGCGCTTTGAGATAAATTCCATTGCTGGGCCCAATTAAATCTATATATAGTCTTTATAGAGCCTAGTTAACGATCTATCCCTCACTCGGCATGCACGCCTCAGTAACCGCAGAGGAACCGGCGCTCATTAAGATTGGGCTTTCTCTCCTTTAATTGTGACACCGGGCTCTCCATTTTGAAGGCTTTGGAGCGCAAACATCTCGCCAAACCTCATTTGTTTTACGATTTGCAGCCTGCAATGATTTGAAACGCTTAACTTGTGAGGCCAGATTCAGCCGTAACCAGGCTGGGGATTTGGAGGAAGCTGAGGTGCATGGATTAGGAGCGGAGCTCGGGGACGGCTTGAATGGCAAGTTGACCGAAGTTGGGTGCATGCAGGAAAGTTAGTGGGGAGAAGCCAGGATCGTTGCTGGCCCTGGATGAAGACGCTCTCAGCCCTCCCTCTGGAGGCCTGAGCTAGTGAGGTGGGTTTTGTTCTTTCCTTGTGAATTCTCTGGCTTAGTGTAGAGAATTCAGTAATCTTTTCCCTACCCCTTTATGTTTGCCCTGTATGATCTGCCTCAGTCTATTGCTAGGAGTGTCACTGGCTGCACAGAGGAGAACCCGCTCACACAGACAGAGAGAAGTGGGGGATAACAAAGGCGGGAGGGACAGATCCTGGAGACGGTGATAGGCAGAAATGAGTGTGTGACTTGAACAGGTAATTTACCCCGCCAGAGCGACGCAGCAGCCGTATTGACCCCAAGCTTAATTATTGTGTCATATGTCCTCAGCAGCTACCGCTGCTTCCAATTAACTCGCCTTAATTAAACCTTCCGGTTTGCAACGTTCTGAGCATAGGAGAATAGATTTGCTGGGAGGGAGCTTTACACCGAGAAGGAATAGCTCGGAGAGGCATGCGCATCAGCTCTGCTGGGAAATGACAGCTGTGTGCAGTTTGCAGTGTCATTCCCACACCCCAGCGGAGGTGAGAGGTCACTTGCATGAAGTGTCTCAGAGATGTGGGCTGGAATGGCACCCAGGATCCATTTCTAGCCCTGCCGGAGGGTCTCCTCTCAAACTGGTTTTACAATCGTGTAAATCAGAATTGACTCCTGATTCACACCGGTATACAGGAGTGGTGGCTCAGGCCTGGGGTTTGGTTTTCGGTTGGGGTCCTGCTTTTCACGCCCCCTTCCCGCTGGGATTACGCACAGGAGTTGCAGAGACTTGCCTGAGGTCACACGGTCAATGGCCCAAGGTGGGCTGGCATCTCTGCTCTCCCAGAGTCCCTTGCGCTAACCACATCCTCAGGAGCTGTGCTAAGGGAGCACAAAACCTGGTTCTTGGGTGGTTTTTGTCTCAACCTATTCAACAGACAGCATTAGCGTGAATGCTCTATTCAGGGCTTTGAAATGAAATCAGCCTCTCTTAATCTCACTGCAGCTTTTGGGGGGCCAGCTGACGCTTGAAAGATAGGAGCAGCATTCACAGAACCCACACGGCTTGACAGAGTCACGTTCAGTGTTTTGGAAATGTATCTTTTGACTCTTGGGAAGGAAATTGGCTACTTAAGATGCCTTTTTGTACATTTAAATTGACTTTGTCCGTCATACTGAATAAATCCAGCTGCTGTATTAACAGCCAATTATAACAGCAAAGATGGAAGAATAATTCACATTTTGACCAGAATGGCAGCCCCTTAGAGAAAAGGAATGTGTATCTACTGAAATGACAAAAAACGTCAAATAGGGAAGCCAGAAAACGAGGGCTGAGCACAAATGGCAGAAGGGGGAGCCAAATGACTAACAGGAGTAGCTGGTTACTGTCGACCAAATCCAAAACCTCAGTCATTTTGTTTTACATGACCCCATGTAACTCAGTGATACTAGGACGAGAGGAAAAATGTGGGTTTTGGAGGGAGCTGGTCCCACTTAGGATTAATGTAAGGATCAGAATTCAGGGTTGCAGGTGATTTGTGAGCAAGGGTGGCTTAGTGGTTAGGACACTCAGTCATAGGGGCCGAGCACCCACGCTAAAAAATGAGTGAGAGCTTAGCTTATCTCCCCATCCCTAGCACCCTGCCGATTAACTCCTCCCCTTCCCTCCCAGCGCCTCCTGTATGCCGCAGAACAGTTGTTCAGTGGCATGCGGGAGCCGCTGGGAGGGAGGAGGAGGAACAGGGATGGGGCATGCTCAGGGGAAGGGGTGGGAAGAGGCAGGGCAGGGGTGGAGCTGGGGTGGAAAGAGCTGGGGTAGGACCTTGGGGGAAGGGGTGGAGTTGGGGATGGGGCCTGGGGTGGAGTGGTGGCAGGAAGAGGCAGGGTGGAGGTGGGGCTTTGGGGAAGGGGTGGAGTGGGGGAAGGGCGAGGGGCAGAGCAGGGGTGGGAAGAGGCGGGGAAGGGGTGTGGGTTGGATGAAGGGGTAGAGTTGGGGCAAGCCTGAGGCGGAGTTGAGGGTGTCGAGCACCCCCCCACTCCGAAGTAGAGAGGAAGTCGGTGCCTATGCACTTAGTTAGGACATGGGAGATTTAGGTTCAGCTCTTGACTCTGCCACCGACTCCTTGTGTGACCCTGGGCAAATCATTCAATTGTAGCCTCTGTTTAACATCTGTAAGATGAGGATAGCGACACATCCTTTATCTGTCTTGTCTTTGTAGATTGTGAGCTCTTTGAGGCCGGAACAGCCTCTTACTAAGCGTATCTGCCGACGAGCACAATGGGGCCCGATATTGGTTTGGCCTCTAGGCACAACAGTAATATATTTAATATCCCAGCTCATGCTGTTCCTCACCAGAGACACCTCAACCTTTGGGATCTCCGATCTCCCCACCCTTGGTTAGGGGTGCCCCAAACACTCATCAGAATTCCACCTTGGTAGAAGATCACTCCTAAGACATGTCATCTGGAATGGCTTCAATTTGTCAAAGGGTGGGGTGGGAATCAGGGATGCTGGAGCCGGGACAGGGGACAGGGGCCATGGCCCCACCACTTTAAAAAGGGGATAGCCCTTCACCTTTTTACTGGGGCTGTAAGGGTGAGCGATGGGGGGAGGAGGTGGAGAGGAGCAAGCAGGGGACAGGGCCTTGTGGGGAAGAGGCAGTGGGAGGGATATGGCAACTCAGGGTGAAGAGGTGGTGAAAGGGCGTGGTCTTGGAGGGAAAGGGTGGTGTGAGGGCAGGGGCTTGGGGAGAAGGAGGGGTATGGAGGGGAATGGCCACGGTTTGGGCACTGGTAGCCCCCCACTTTTAAGGCGCTTCTGCTGCTCCTGGTGGGAATCAAAATCTGGTTTCAGAGATTGTTTCAGCCTTCACTATAGAAAATGACTCGATTCCAGGACCTCTGTCACTAATGGTGAGGAGAAGACGTGATTGCAGGGTTGTATGGACTTCTCTTTTCCATATGTCTTTGGGGCAGCGTCAAAGTCTGGTTGCTCCTAGAGGGCACCGACAGCTCTCGAAACTTTAGAGTCACGGAGATGAGCTGAATTAATTGCAGATTATGTTCCAGGGTAAAATATGAGCTCTGATGTTGTCTTATTTGCTCAGTGTTCCCTTCTGTTAAGCTGATGACCCCTCGGTGGCTTTCCTTTCAGTCACAGCTCCTTTGTTTTCTCTACTCTCTCCCTTTATTAATTAGAAGGTCTGACACTACAGCTCAAGACATTTATCAGCATGGTACAATTGTAATTAATCTCACGATAAAGTAGCTTGAAATGAATTCATACAGAGCCCACTATACCAGCAATAACACACAATGATAGAAGTGGTTATACTGGACACCTATCACTAGGGCCTACACCATGGAACACGGCGCATGGTTTGGTGTGAGTTCATACTGGGTAGTTGTGTGTTTTGGAGGAATTAACACAAAACAAGATGTATTGCTATAGTACCCTTGTGTCTCAGGTTCACCAAATGGGAAGCATGCAGGATAGAGCCAGGTATGTGATATCACCATAGTCCCTAAGTCCTGCTACTACTCTCATTGGATGTCTGAATGATGCTCAGATAAAATAACCTCCATAGGCAGCTAATTTCTGTTATATCTTTGCAACAATTTGCCAATGAGGCCTCCTCACCTGGGTAGTTAACCCTTGCTACTAGCACAGTCAGCCTTTTGCTTCTGGCTCGACAGAGTGTTGTCTTTTCCCCAGAGCTCCATTTTCATTCTAATGCTGTAGTCACAACTAGAGGGGAGTCTGGACCAGAACACCAGACTGGAACCCCACCCGAAGACGAGAAGTGCACATTCTGATCTGACTTTCACAGCTCAGACCTGTTTATATCAGACAGATGCAAACAGGACTAGAGCCCTGTCAGACTTTGGGGAAATTGAGGTCTCCAGTTAAAGTGGAAAATCAGATCAGAACCCTGTCTAACTTCAGGGAATTTTGGATCTGGATCCAAACTTCATAGCTTAGGCCCACCTGTACTTACAAATTTCTATCCTTCAAGGAGTCTGATGGTCAAATACATAAGTTGCTTTTGGATTAGGGAAGAACAGATTTACAGTCTTTAACCACTGAATTATGAGCTACTTTTGCAAGTGTTATACTGGGTTAAGAGTTAGGGATGGTCCAACCAGACCTGATAAAGGAAGAACCAACCCAGCCCAGTTTTTAACAGAGGGTGATTAACCAGAGGACCACAGTACCAAGGGAAGTCATAGAGTCTTCATCTCTCGATGTCTTCAAATCAAAACTGGATGCCTTTCTGAGAGATGGGTGTAAGGCCAGCTCCACCATGCCAAGTTTGGTTGGCCCAGCTGTTTTGGTCGGGGGTGTGACTGACATAGCGATAACGGTGAAACACTCCTTGTAGGTGCAGCTATACTGGAAAAGGAGTCTTGTTACCAGTACAGGTTACGTTGTTCAGGGAGGTGGGTTAAGTATCCTGGCAAAAGAACTCCTTTTACAGCATAAGCTGCGTCTCCACTAGGGAACTCTGCCAGTAGAGCTGGATTGGCAAAGCCTTTGGAGTATAAATTATCCCCGAGTCAAACAAGTTATTGGGCTCAATACTGCAGTATCTGAGTGAAATCCTGTATGCAAAAGGTCAGACTAGATGATCTAATGGTGTCTTCTGACCGTAAACTCTATGGACTCTCCCCCACATTCCCGCATAGCATGCCCATAACCTCTTGAATCTTCCACCACAACTCTTCTAAGGTCTGAAAACTTTTATATCCTGTTTTCCCTGCATTATTTTCCCTATTTCCTCTGCCCTGTTGGCCTGTACTCATGAGATTTGCATGACCACTTTTGTAGGCCCAGTCTTCTAGAGGATTCTTTGAGCTTTGAGCATAGTTAGGTAAAAGTGCCCAGCTGCGGCTTTGGGGGATTTACCATAGGCAATGGTAAAATGGATTAATCAAATATGCCATGGGTCCATTGGAAGATTGCTGGGGAAAGTCCTGTCAGGCCTATGAAATATGGATTTGAAACCTTTTTCCATAGACTGGGATAGTTTACAGGTTAAAAAAACAAAAACAAAACAAACAAAACAAAAAAAACAAAAACCAGGTTCCAAAGAAACGAAAGGATTTTCCCAGATGTTGTGTAACTCTAGGATTTTGCTTGTAATGTTAAAAAACAACAACCCTTATTCTTCTTTCATGCAAAGATGCCATCAGAATGAATCTTAGTCTGACGCTTTGTAGTTCAAACCCACCTGAATGCTGCATCCTTTTAAAACGTCCACAAGAACCAGATGTATTCTCTTGTCATCTGTCACTAGTAGCCGTTCAGCAGTTTACTGTTGGCAGTTCTCAGTGGTGTTTCGTCAGGGTAATACCATACTGTATCACCTGAACGAATAAACTTGCCCTGCCAACATGGGCAACTCTGGAGCTCATTCAGTGGGAAAGACACTCTCAGGTCATTGGGCACAAAATGTAGATGTTGGTTAAAAAAAAGAGGAAAGACTAATAAAATGGAAATCTTTGGCCTGTTGTACAGGAGGTCAGACTTAATGATCAGAAAGGTCCTTTCTAGCCTTAAACTGTATGACTGGGAAATGGTTTAATTCAAAAGAAAGAAAGAGAGAGTGGGGAGTATGCAAAGATGGTTTCTTGCGGTGGGATGGGTTAAAACACTCTTCTCTGCAGCCAAGCATGCAGCAGTCTTCTTCAGCTCGCAGTGCCGGTAGTTCCAGCTCTCACACTGCTGCTGCCCTGTAGCCTTCTCTGGAGATTAGCACCTCTGCACACTGAGCTACAGGAGCACAGCTGGCAGCTTGGAGGCATGAAGTCTTAAACCTCTTTATGTTTTCTTGCCACTAGAGGGGGACAAAGAGACATGGTGTCAATTGGCAAAAGCATTGGGCTAGGATAGGAAAACCAGGAAGTGAAACTGTGTGTAAACAGAAAGCCCAAGCGGAGCGAAGTGCGGCTTATAAACCAACACCGGCGATGGTTGAAAATGATAGGAGGTTTTGAAATTCCTTCGGCTGCCCTAAGCTAAGGTGGTGTTGGAGCTGAAGTCCAGGGGGCTGAGGGCTAGAGGAATGATAGCTGCATGTGGATGCGTGTGGGAAATAAAATAGCTGGAGTTTCCAGAGGAAAAGGCAAAGGCTTGTGGGCGATTTATTGACCAAGGAAATAGTCACCATGGAGCAGGCGTAGCAGAGAGGCCTGGAGACAAGAGAGCAGGAGAGAGCTCTTAGAATGGAAGGATGGCCAAGTGGTTGTAGGTTGTTATCCCAGGATTTGGGCTCCTGTCCCTGCTCCACCCCAGACTTCCTGTGTGCCCTTGGTCAAGGCACTTAACCTCACTGTGCTTTAGTTCTCATCAGTAAAATGGGGATAATAGGACCAGGTCACAGGGGTGCTGTGAAGATCACATGCTGTGCTAAAGGTAGCTAGAGAGCTACTTTCAGAGCCTGTGTTACCAGTTCAGGCCCCGCAGTTGCCCTCTAGAGCATAAGCAGAAGGTGCGTTGATCAGATGAATTAGTGGTTTAGCAATGCCTTCTAGTGCCGTGCTTTGCAAACAGGCCCTCTGCTGTGCTGAGCCCGGGGCTGTCCAAACAGAACCGTGTCACTGAAGCAATACGGCAGTGTGTGTGGGGAGGGGTGTTTGTTTCAGTGTTGTCTGGGTGTGTGAGTTGGGGAGAGGGAGGGATGGGGCTGAATCCCCTGGTGTAATAGGGTGAGGAAGCCAGCTTGGAATTTGGACCAACGTGTGTTACAACAGCTGTATTCAGAGTCCGCACTGCAGCAGTCCCTGCGTGGCTGACCTGGGGAGCTCTCCCGGGTTCCCTTTTTAGAGGCTTGGCTCCAGGAGATGATTGCTGCAACAAGGAGCACGGATGGCTTCACACCTTGCATATTCCAGCAGGGAACTGGGAGCCATGTAGCAAGACTGAACTGTTCTCTCCCTTCACCCCACAGCTGACCAGAGTGCCCGTGGAGTCCTGCGGGCAGTACAAGACTTGCAGAGAATGCCTGGGCTCCGGGGACCCCCACTGCGGCTGGTGTGTGCTCCACAATATGTAAGTACGGCCCGATGGTGCATCACTCCGTCTGGCTCTGCCTCCTTTGCCCCAGTGCGCTTTTCTCGCTCTCTACCAGGGCGCGCAGCACAGCTACAAATGGGCAGGTCTGTCCTTGCGGGGGGCACAAGACATCACGTGACAATGCGATCCGAGCAGCTCAGTGGGGGCCTCGGAGGCTGAGGGAGAGCGTCCTGGCTGAAGCCGTCGTCTTGCTTTCATTTGGAATGGTAAAGAAAAGAATTACAGAGACGAGGCAGGCTGGGTTTCTCCCATCTGAGTTCACATGTGAGTGCGTAAGGAGGGGCTCAGCGTCCATTGAAATCAATGGAAAAGCTCCTGTTTGCTCCGCTGTGTTTTGAATCAGGCCCTTTCGCTCTCGCAGTTTCATTTTGGGGACAAATCTATTCCCTTCTCCAAGGAAGAGGGCAGCAGGACCAAGGCTGGGGCTAGACTCAGACACAAGTCTCAAATGCAAGGTAGGGCCTGACTCTCCACTGCTTACATTGCTTTGACCGCTGTTGATTTCAAGAGAGTTACTCCTGCTTTACATGATCATGAGAGGAGAATCAGGACTTCAGGATTCCATAGGCACAGGGGGCCAAATTCAAAGGTAATGTGTAAGGAGGAACAGCCCCATTTCATCTCAGTAGGGTGTTAACTCTGAAACCTAGTGACAACCATTTAAATGTCAGCCCAACTGTTTCAATGCTGATTATTTTAAGCAGATCCATCTGGCTCTTCTGGGACAGTGGATAAAGTCTGAGCAGATAATTTCCACCCCACGTGGGTCCCAGTATGAGTGCCAGAGAGGAGTCTGCTCACTAAAATGGCAGTCCTGACTGAGGTACTGCAGGGAAGGAAGCCATACTCTGAAATACAGTCTTGCCAGATGCCTCTAGAATGAATGCAGAACTTCGACTGAGGTGGCCTCAGACCCTGCTGACATTGCAGCACTTCGTATTGTCTTCTTTTGACCCAGAGGTTTCCTCTCAATAACCTCAATACCCCTCACCTTTCTGCTCTGCAGAGAACCCTCTTCCAGTGCCAGAGAGAGCTGGGTGTCAAGGCTTGTTGAGCTCCAGGCTGGGGCAAGCTGTGAGTGGTGGGATAGCATCACATGGCAATGGTAACATGTCTGATTTTCATGGCCCATATGTCGACCAGCAGAGCGCAGCTGGGGGCGGCGGGGCGGCTGCTGTTAATAGTCTACTGATGCTTTGCCTGAGTCTCAGTGGTCTTCAGCAGGGAAAGCGGCTCACTGCATGGTTATTCTTATGGGTCCATTCCCTCCCCTGTATTCCCAGCCCTTTCCTTCAAGAGTCATGGCAAGCTGCCATCCAACAGAAGACAACTAGGCCATAGCAACACCTTTTGGAGGCCAGCAGCGCCTCTCCTACCTGTGGTTCTCGGGGTGGCTGGAGAGTGGAGCGAAATGAGCTGCTGCTGGTAGCGCTAAGGGGGGTTCATGTAAATCAGCCCACGGGTGGTTCACACCTCAGGAGCTGACCCCACCAACTCATGGGGGGTGAAACCACCAAGGTTTGCTTGGTTTCAGATCAGAGCTACGTGGCCTGACTGAATATGCCCAAAACGAGGAGTCAGGCCCCGCCTTTGCGTCGGCCCGGGGCTCACTCAGCAGATCCTGGCCTGAGGCGGGGTTTGTGGACATTACCCCAGCTCTACTGAACACACTGCGACCGGGGCCCTGCTAGTCCGTCTTGGTCTGAGAATGTGAGGCCAGCACGTGTATTCAATAGCCAGCTTTGGTGTATTCTCCCTCTGCTCTTCTCCTGGGTCCATCACCGTGATATCCAAGTATAGAGCATTTTGCTATCAATGACCCAGCCCACCTCTTGTGTATCCAGGATCTGCACGGATTGCCATGACTGATTTGTTTATGTAGCATCTTTCACTGGAATCAGTCAACTTTATCAAATGACTCCCATGGGACAGAGGGATTGGCTGGCACGTGGGGTTGGTAATGAGCTAGGGGGCCTCTCACCTCTAAGTCATCAGCTCTATCCAGCCTAGGGTGACCAGATGTTCCAGTTTTATAGGGACCGTACTGATTTCTGGGTCTTTTTCTTATATAGGCTCCTATTACCCCCCATCCCCATCCCAATTTTTCACCCTAATCCAGCCTGTCCCCGTACTGACTGAATGCTGTTAGTGTCTGATTGGTGCTTGGTGGCTTGCCTGCAACCAATCGGTGGCTCTCAGTTCATTTCCTAGCAGGCAGGTGTCCACATCCCAACAAGCAGCCAATTGTGTGCACTGATTGGTCTCTTTGGTCTCTCTGCAGAGCAGCCATGGGTTTGCGGAACTCTGTGCCGAGCTCTAGAGATGGTTCCTCTGGGTTCAAGTTGAAGCATATTGGAGGAATCAATATAGGGGAAGCGTATGGGGCATCTGCCAGCACTGAACCTTTCTGTAGGTACATAGGGGGTGTCAGGGTTGTCGAAGCACGCTGGTGCTGCGTGGCTACCGATCATGAGCAGCGTATTCTGCAGGTGTGAGAAGTGACAGATCCTCCCTCTGACCGAAGTCTAGAGGAACCTGAAGAACACTTTGGTGTGACTCAGTCACCCCTCACTGCTGAGAACCCCCCAGGTGGAGGAGTGAAACCAGCACCTCTCCGTAAAGCCTGAGCCTCTATTACTGGAGCAGAAGGACTCATTCTTTTAGCAGAGCGCAGTAGCAGGCTGTTATCCTGTGTGGATCAGCCCTGGGGAGGGGAGAGGGAATAGATCTGCTTGTCCAGTGCAGCGCATTAGTTTGATGCTGATGGTGATAGTGATGTATGAAGCTCACTGTGCCGCCTCACCCAGGTACCTGAGCTGTGGCACAAATGTCATGACTACGTCACATATCCCCTCCTCTCCAAACCAAGCACCAAACACTGCCACCTCTGTACCGAGCGGGAATGGGGGCCCTGCCCAGGATCTAGCATTAAAAAGCAGCTCAGCAATCACTGGACATCGGGCTGGGGAATGGAGAGGCAGAGAAGGCAGGGATGGTCTTTCCATTGCCTTTCATTTACCTGCGAGGTAGACTCCCTGAAAGGTGGGTGAAGCTAGAGCACAGACTCAGGTGTGACCTCACCCAGCTCATTTCTTCTATTGGAGGAAGCAGGTAAATCTGAGTCTCCAAGTCTGGCCCGGAGAAGTAGGTGTTGTTGCTATGTGCCTGGCTCAGTGATCCGGTTCCAGATGCACAGCAGAAACCATGACACCACAATTGAGTAACCAACATTAGCTGCTGACTGAACCCCGGCAATACCAGATATTTCATCTCAGTCTGTTGCTGCAGCCACCCAGGGTCAGTGGCAGGGATCAAACAATCAGTGCACCTAGTCATAAATCCCCGGAGAGAGAAAAGGGGCAGAGACGACTTCAGATTGCACAGGAACTTGGTGCAAAGGATCCAAAGAAGATGCTCGCCAGCCTATAGTAGGGAAGGGAGAGCTGGATTCAGTAGACTAGGCATCCCATGTGCAAACTTTCTCCCCAATCCCCTCCTTCTCCTCCCTTAAGGAGGGATGGTCTTGTGGTTAATACACTGGCCAGCATATTAGGATTCCTGGGTTCTATTCCCAACTTTAGGACAGACCTGGGGGCTTGTTGCTTAACCTCTGCTTCCTCCTTTGTAAATGGGGCTGCCCTTTATTTACATGCCTTATGGTAGGGCCATGGGGGCTTATTCACTTTGTGGTTTGAGGTGCTCAGAACGGAAAACATGTAAATCCTCCCTCAAAAATCCTTTCCTTTGTCCTGCTTCCCAGGCGGGAGCTCCGTGCCGATGCTCCCCACGACCGCTCCTGACCTTGGGGGAAGCTGCTGTGTGCCTAGAACCCAAGTCCCTCCCCTGCCCCCCGCGTCCCCCATGCCACTGACCTCAGGAAGTTATTGCTGGGGGGAGGAGAATCAGGCTCTATGCGTTTTACTAGGAAGCCATACAAATCAATGACCACAACTCCCAGAGAAAAGACAATGGTGCTGTGGCCACTTCGCCGCTCTCTGCCCTGCTCTGTTGTCCTGTTCCCTCCCTCCCCTCCCTCCCATTGTGTCCCGGGTCCACTCCCCAAAGCTCCTGTAATACGTCTGATTTGGTGGGGCTGGGCAAGCAAGTTTGGCTCCAGTAGTTAGAACCACCCAGCATGGCAAAAGGTAGTTCACCCTTAAACCAAACCTGGAGTGAGCTAGGCACTGAGGGGCGGTGTGGGGCTGAGAAGGTGTCAGTAATTCTTTGTCTTCTCTGTGATCTCCGGGTTTATTTTATTTTCCTGCCTCTGTCCCTCAAGCTGGGCTTGGAAGCAGAAGGGCCAGATCACATAGAATCATAGACTATCAGGGTCGGAAGGGACCTCAGGAGGTCTCTAGTCCAACCTCCCACTCAAAGCAGGCTATCCAGGGTATTTCTAGCCCGGCAAGCAGCAGGCAGTGCCAGAGATCCCTGTTCGCACACAACTCCCAGCTCTTGTTCTGCAGAGTTAAGTCGTCCAGCTGCCTCAGGGTAGCAGCACCTAGGTGTTTGGGTCCTTATTGGCCCTGGACCTTGGAACATTGTAAAGTTCATTAATCAACCTTTCCTAGACTGGATGTATAATCAACCCCCTCTTCCCTCTCCCTCCCCCCCGCCCATGCAAGATCTCCAGGAAAACCTGTCAGAACCACTTCCCGTCACTAGTGTTAATACCTCACCCTCTGTGACCCTTCAGCCAAGGGTCTCAAACACTTCATTAGCAGGAAGGAGTCCAGCCTCCTTTGAGGTAAAGTGATCCCTGTTTTACAGATGGGGAAACTGAGGCACAGAGCAGGGAGGTGGTTTGTCCAAGCCCTCACTGAAAGAGTAGGAATTCCCAGTGCAGGGCTGTGCCTTGGGCATGCTGTAAAGTGCTCACCTAACAGAGAAGGGTTGCCTGTCGGGCGTGGGTAGCTGTCTGTTTATTTCTAGAGTGCTTCTCACTGTCGGAGCTGAGCATCGGTGACTGCGGTGCCAGGGCGCGCTGCTTCTAAGGTTACCCCACAGCCCCACTGGAAGCTCTGAGTCTCCAGCCAGTGAGCTCTAGTGAATGCCTCAGATCGGAGGGCTGGGAGCTGGGACGGTGTCTGGTGACGGCTTTGTGAGCCAACTTTGCATTGCAATCCTGAATTCTCTGTGCAAGGGGCAGCGTGCCAGCGCCCAGGAATTGATTTCTGTGACTCCCCCATCCTAACCTTACAGGGGGAAATTTGACTCTGTTGTGGGGGAGGGAGAAGGGAGGGACATTGATTGGCTTCTACATGGCAAGGAAGAGAGCTGATCACTGGGGCTTCGCCTGGCTGTATCTCTAGCTCTCATCTCATTCCTCTCCTTTCAGTGGCTCAGCTCCCCTCCGGGGCTGCATTTAGGCCTCTTTAGGTGGTGATGAATCATTTAGATGGTGTAAATTGAAAATGAGGGGCTCGGCTCCTGCCCAGGTCTCCAGGGAGGCTGAAGGAGGGGCGGTAACTGGGCTGCAAAGTTAATAGCTGGCACCGAGAGACCAAGTGCCTAGGACAGAAGGCGGCTGGTGAGCCAAGGCCAACTCCAAGGGCACGATCGTGTCACTGAACCAGAGCGCGAGGAGAGGGGGAGGGTGAAAGTTTTCACTCAGTGGGAAACAAATCACTGCTTTGCCGCTTGCTGCTGCAAGAGGGACTGTTGTGCCAACCAGCCTCTTGAGCCGAGCCCTGCCCAGCAGCGCCCTCCAAATCCGGGGACCGACCCCTCACCCCTCCACCTCCCTCTGCTGGCCCTGCCTCCTCTGTCGCTGGGCTTTCCCCAAACAGCATCTCAGTGCTTCCTAGCCATGGAGCAGCTGAGGATCGGGGGACTGAGAGGAGCAAGAAGGCAAACAGAAGGATTGTCCCCAGAGGTTTGATCATTATTCCAAGACCGTTGGACAGTGGCTGAATCTCGGGTGAAGAATGTATATTTTAGGATGGGGGGCTGAACCTGCTGTGTCCATACTTCCCTCTCCCTAGCTGGATTGTGGAGGTGGGGGAAGGAGTCACTGGCTTGTGGCCATATGAATACCTGAGCAGCCCCCTGCACGCACCTGGCTGTGGCCAGGTGCACAGGGTTACATGCCAGCCCCAGCATGCAAAAAACCACCCACCAGCAAATACACACCCAAAACACACACATCCACAGCCCAATGCACCAGCACCCCGTACCACCTCCAGTGTGCACAAGCACCCCCCGTCTTCTCGCAACAATGCTCTTGCCTGTTATGCAACCCGCACATGCACAGATCAGACATACACACAAAAACACGCATAAAGGCTCAGTGGCCAACACCTCACTCATCACCTCTCCGTGTCAGTCTTGCCAGCTGCAGCAGAGGTCCTGTGCCTCTTACTGAGACGAACAAGTGTGAAAACACCCTCCTCTACACAGAGGTACCCCGCTCCTGCAAACACACCTGGTAACCACTTAGGATCTCAGCACCAAGTTAGGCCACAAGCTGCTGTCCATGTACCAGGTTCGTCCTGCCCTGAGCAGCAGCAGCGTCCCACACAGCAAAGAGCCAGGACGTGGTTGCAGTGACTACCAGAAGGGGATTCTTTCTTGAGGCTTAAGATTAGCAGCCGTGTTAGTCTGGATCCGTAAATAAGGAGAAAGACTTTTTAGCACCTTAGAGACTAACCAGTTTATTTCAGCATAAGCTTTCGTGGGCTATAGCCCACTTCATCGGATGCATAGAATGAAACAGAAGTAAGATGTATTTATATACACAGAAAGCAAAAAAAAAGGTTGTACATTAGCATACCAATTCTAAGAGGCTGTTTAATTTGGATGGGTCATTATCAGCAGGAGAAAAAAGTACTTTTTGAAATGGATATCTGTGTCTGACAGGAGAGATACAACTATTGAAGGTAAATTAACTAGGGAGATGCAATCAATTAGTGTAATGAGCGAACCATTCACAAGTTCTATTTAATCCTTGGTTAATTGTGTCCAATCTGAAAATTAATTCTAGTTCCTCAGTTTCTCCTTGGAGTCTGTTTGACCAGCCCTCACTTACAGACAGCCCCCCAACCTGAAACAAATACTCACCAGCAACCGCACACCACACAACAAACATACTAACCCAGGTACCTATCCTTGTAACAAAGCCCGATGCCAACTCTGTCCACATATCCATTCAACTGACACCATCATTGGACCTAATCACATCAGTCACACCATCAGAGGCTCATTCACCTGCACATCGACCAATGTGATATATGCCCTCATGTGCCAGCAATGCCCCTCTGCTATGTACATTGGCGAAACCGGCCAGTCTCTATGCAAAAGAATAAATGGACACAAATCTGACATCAGGAATCATAACATTCAGAAACCAGTAGGAGAACACTTCAATCTTCCTGGCCATTCCAATAAAGACTTGATGGTGTCAGTTCTAAAAACAGAAAAACTTCCAAAACAGACTCCAACGAGAAACTGAGGAGCTGGAATTAATTTTCAAATTGGACACAATTAACCAAGGACTAAATAGAACTTGTGAATGATTCACCCATTACACTAATTGATTGCATTTCCCTAGTTAATTTACCTTCAATAGTTGTATCTCTCCTGTCAGACACAGATATCCATTTCAAAAGGTACTTTTTTCTCTCCTGCTGATAATGACCCATCCAAATTAAACAGCCTCTTAGAATTAGTATGCTAATGTACAACCTTTTTTTTGCTTTCTGTGTGTATAAATGCATCTTACTTCTGTGTATCCCATTCTATGCATCTGATGAAGTGGGCTATAGCCCACGAAAGCTTATACTGAAATAAACTGGTTAGTCTCTAAGGTACTACAAAGTCTTCCTCGTCTTATTTCTTGAGGCTGCTGGCCAGAGGCAGGAGTCCTGTGATTTGGTGCAGGCTGGGCTGCCTAGTGTCACTGCTCTTTAGGGACTCCTTAAGGGTATGTCCAGCTGGGATCTGGAAGGTGTCATTCCTTCTCGAGTGACCAGACCCGCTGAGTTAGCCTGCTAAAAATCACAGCATAGCCATGGCATGGGCTAGTTGCCCAAGTCCACAGCTAGAGTTGCAGGTGGGATTGTACTTGGGGAATCCCACCGGCCGTGGCTACGCTGTTATTTTTAGCAGGCTAGCGCCGATCAAGGTAGCGTGGGTCTGTCGGCCTGAGATGGCTATGACAGCTCCAGCTCCAGGGCAGACCCAGCCTAATTCCTGGCTGAGGCCAAGCCATCACAACAGGAACAGCTGGCTACAGCACATTGCCCAGTTGTGTGCACAGTCTGCAGCCAGCGATGGGAGAAGAAGGAGCTGCCCGGAGGTTTATCAGATAGTTCCCACACTTCAGGTGATTTGGGACCTGACCTTCCGCTTGCTGAACTCACTGGGAGTTGGGCCGTCAGGCTTGATGGGATTAAGATCAAGGCACAGAGAGAGAGAGAGAGAGAGACGGAGAGGAGGATCCACCTATTGCTGTCAGGTCTAGGAAACCCCAGTGGTGCTCAGTGGTCACTCAGTGTTTGAAGAGCGTGGCTTTATTCTGTGTCTGGCTCCAGCTGGCTGTGCAGAACAAGAGCTTCACAGCGCCCTGCCCAGACTGTTTCGGCCCAGAAAGGCCCAGTGCCCAGCGCCACACCCGCCCCCACAGCGCTGCCCTAACTTATGCCAGGGGAGGAACTGACCCCCAAAAGCCCAGGGATAGGGGAATCACAAGCTGCCTCTCTGGGTTCCAGTGCGGGGCTCTGGGTAGGTGTTGGGATGAATTGGACGTCTCCCCCGGACTGCCTCAGGCTGCACTCTCAGCTGGCCGGCTGGGCCTGGCTAGCGATGAGCTACCACCATGGGGAAACGAGAGTTTCTGGGACGGAGAGTCCCGGCTGAGAGGGCATCTCTCCCGTCAGTTAGCTCTGGGCTTCAGTGTCGTTTCGCCCTGGGACCTGGGGAAGCCTCTCCACCCAAAAGTCATGAGGCTCATTTCTAACAGACTGTCCTGATACAAAGGAAACCGGCACTTAAACAACGGGCCTCGTCCGGGAGCTTTTCTTCTTATTTTTCTTCCCCCACCCCAGACTCATGCCCAGACCAGAAAATGACGCTGTCTCGCCTCGGCAGGTAACGTGATGCCACGGAGCAGGCACAGTCTCATTGATTGCCTCCTGACTTTACCTTTCTTGGTCAAAATCTTCTGAGTCGCTGAAGAGAGTCTCTGGTAACCCAAGCCGCCTACAGAGGCAGTGATAAGATCAGGAGTGAGCTCTTTAAAAGTCCTTCTCTCGCTTGACTTTTAGTCGGCTGAAAGGATGTCGCTCCCCCTTGGGCTGAGGTTCTCGCTCTCCCTCTCTGAACTCCTTTAACCGGTGCCACCGTGGGAGAGAGGAAATGTTGGAGCCCGCTCTGGGAAGCGATGTTTGCATGGGAAGGGCAGGAGGGATTCAGAGGGGTTGTCCGGCATTTGGGGTGAGGGGACAGGAAGAGCACCCCGAGCTCCACGCGGGTCAGGTCATCATCTTGGAGCACTGGCCAGTGAACGGAAGGGTGGAGCGCATAGATTCCTCATATTGGCTTGAGCCTGATCCTGCATCCACCGTTTCACTAAAATACTGCCCTCCCCAGGGCCCAATTCATGATTGTCTGTGTTACCCCAGACAATCGGAGTCCAAACAAAGGTCCATCATTTCTTAGAGATGAGCCTGACTTCCGATGGATGGTGGAAGGTTTCAGATTGGCCCTGGCCGTGAAGCTCGTGGCTGGCACAGACAGGCTGAGCCGAACCCCCAAATGCTGGAGAAGTTCAGATCTGCACCTTGCTCCCTTCGCCCTGTTTGTTCTTCCACCCACATGTGCAGCTGAGGTTAAGCCACATGTCCGAGTGCAGCTGGAATGGCTATTGGGCAGACTTAAGGTTGTTGGAATGGTCACGTAGGATAAAAACGAAATTCCTGAAACAGGGAATTTGGTTTGGAAATCTCTGATGTGTCGCTCGGAAATGGCAGACCGGTCAGTTAGTAGGGGCAGAGCCGTTGAGCCATGTCCCCAAGCTGTATCTGGTTTGCATCATGCACTGTCCGACTCGGCATGCAGACTGAGTCTGTAAGCAGCAGACCCTGGTAGAAGCTTGGTCAGAGATCTAGCTGGAGGGGAGTAATCTGCCCACAATGGGCCTCGACACAGAGCAAATCCATCTTTTTCTCAGGTGGTTATTGAAAGAGGAGAGGATGTTTTGTCCTTTGCTCACAGCAGGGGGACCTGTGGGCTCAGTGGATTTATACTGGGCTATTCCACATCTTTCATCACTTCTATCTAAACTTTAATCTTAATCCATCGGTTGAGGCATGTCCAATGTACCTCTCCATTTCGCACCTCGGCATGAGATCTCACCTGGAGCAGAGCACAAGTGCCCAAAAGGTGTCCTCATCTTGGAGGCTCTTTCAAATGAGTTCTAGGTCCAGAGAGAGCAAATCCCCTGTGAATGTCCAAAAGGCTCTGACGCCGTGGTTTGCTCTGTGGTGTCCAGGTGTGGACATTGAACAAACCACCCTGAATTGCACCCAGTGGCCTCAGCAGAAAGGCCAGTGACCAAGGCCTGGAGACCCCACTATCCATACAGGTAGAGGTGGCAGGGTCAGAATGGAGCCAGCTGGCACTGTCCCGCCCCCTTTTCTGATCTCAGACTCCCAAGATGCCACTCAGGCCCCTTTCAGGCGCGCTCCGTTTGCTTTCTCGTAAACAGTGGTTTAGGACAGACCTGTGCCCTTCGCAGGTTGATTCATCGGAGCGGCTGTGTCTGCCTGAGGCGACGCAGGGATTTTACCGGGCCCCGCAGACTGGAATACGCTGGTGTCTGGTGAATGTATTTTGATAACAGGCTCTTTTCTTGATTAGTTCTTCCTAGCTAGAGGGTGGTGGGGAGGGCTGGGAGGCTAATTAATTTGTGCAGCGGGTTTCCGAATGAGCCATTCACGATTGGATTCCTGGTGAGTTTGGTGGCGCACTTGTGATTTGTCTCCATGGCAGAGCAGCCGCTTTGCAGTCTCTGCTCAGGGGAGGTGGGGTGCTGCAGCTACAGGTCAGGAATGAGGAGCATTGGCAGAGCTGGGGGGGCATAGCTCAGTGGATTGAGCGTTGGCCTGCTAAATCCAGCATCGTGAGTTCAATCCTTAAGGGGGCTGTTTAGGGATATTGGCGGTGGGGGGGAATCTGTTAGATGATTTAGTTGGGGATTGGTCCAGCTTTGAGCAGGGGGTTGGACTAGAACCTCCTGAGGTCCCTCCCAATCCTGATATTCTATGATTCTACTTCTCCCCAGTCCCTGTCTTTGCCTGTTGGTCCCTCAAGGATGCAGTTTGAACTACTATATGTGAATCTCTGAAGGGGGGTGGCTTCAAAAGGTTGATAACAGAGGAAGTTCATTAGCATCCTCCCCTCCCTACCTAGAGAAGGTCCCCATACAGTGCCGTGATAACACATACACAACTGCATTTTCAATGCAATGGACCCTAAAGGTGTTAACCCTGATTCAATAAGGCTTTAACTAAATTCAGTCGAGTTGATCTTAAGTCCATCAGGTTTGTTCAGGATATTGTCAGTCTGTCAAGGTCGCCTCAGCACAGCTGTGCAGGGAGCTCTGGGCTGGAGTCGCTGAGTGTACTGCGCCTTGGCTGCCTTGCACAGGGCCAAGGGCTGAAATCTCAGGCAAGGCTGCAGGTCAGGGTTGAGATGCATCCGCAGCATGTTGGAGGCTCAAGACTAGGGTTGCAGTTAGGGTGACTCGATAGCAAGTGTGAAAAATCAGGACAAGCGATGGAGGGTAATAGGTGCCTCTGTAAGAAGGTCAGAGGAGAGCCTGGGACTGAAATAGCCAGGGGTGCTTCAGGTCTGGATTGATGTGCATTAGGAGGCCTAGCTTACCTGGTGCTTTGGTAGGTGAGGGTTGAAGCACACCTCGATAGAGCGGCATGGAGGATGCAGGCATGGGAAAGCAGAACAGGCAGGGGAAAGTTAAACTGTGTTGAATCTAGTGAGTGGTGTCCGGATGCTGACTTGAACGTTCATGATCAGGGCCTGTTTGTAGAAGTGGGTGAATTGAAACCCCAAATCTGAACACCCCGGGGGAGGCTAAACTCCTGATCTGAGCTTTGCAGGTCGGGCCGATCTTTGCTATATACAGAATTTCACGGGATTGCTGGTAAGCAGTTCCACTGCCTTTCTAACTTGCTACATATCAGAATAATGAATGCCCTGTAGAGTTCCTTGCAATGCCTTACAGCCTCTGCAGCAAAATCAGAGAGTTATGATGGATGGATGGTTTGAAAAATTCGGTTTCCATCATAGGGCCGTTTCCAGGGAATTGATTTCTGTCTCATTGTCAGACATTCCCCAGTATCTCTGCAGCCAATAACCTGCCAATGAGAAAAAATAGCACAGCGAATGAGTTCTCCCCAGGGCGGGGTCACGTCTGCCTCCAAATGTGTTTTCTCCCTGACATTTCATGATCATTGGCAGTGTCAAATTCCTGGCAGGTCTCAGAAGAGGGGAAAGCAGGACGTTCTCTGGGGAGCTGAAATTGAGGGGAGCCGGGGTTCCACATTTGCCTAGATTTTTTTCTTCCAGTTCTCTCTATGTACTCTGGTTTCATCCAGCCCCTCATCGTCTGCCAGGGATACACTCTCCTCCCTGCCCCCCTTATACACACCACCACCACCACCCCTCAACAACACACAGAACCTTTATTTCCTTCTGGGGTTTGAGGAATGAGCATCTTTCTCTTTTCTGTACTTGCTTTCTCCCATCAGCTCTCACCCCAGGCCTCTTCCTTAGCTGCTTCTGAATAGCATTGAATTGAGGGCATGAAATGTCTCCCAAGGCAGAAGTAGTTGCTTTAATTCCTTAGCCCCCTGCCATGAATTAGGGCAGCCAGATGAAAGCCTGAACCCTGGCCTTGCGGGAAGAGACAGGAGTCCTTCCCTTCCCCTCCCCTTTTACTCAGTCTGTTGATAGTGCAGCTTAGAATATTTCAATAGATCATATTCCAGTATGGTACCACTGGCTCGTACTGTGAGAATAGGAAGAGCCCTAGTAACACCGTTAGGCTGGTGGGTCGGGACATCCTCAGCTGTTTACAGAGGAAGAAACTGAGGCAAAGAAAAGTGAAGAGATTTAGCCAATGTCACAGCTGGGTGTGGAACAAAGGACTCACGAGTTCCAGGGCAATGCCCCATCCGCTGGCCTGGGATAGTACCCGGTGGTGGTAGGAGGCCTGATTGTTGAATTTTCACTGGAGCCCTGTTGCGCTAGCTATGGCTGGATCTAGGCCTGTAAGATGTGCCAATGCAAAGAACAAGAATGTTTAATTGCAAATCTATTTCCTCTTCCTTCCCTTCCCTCATCCCAGCCTCTGAGCCCCTGGCAAACTGAGACACAGCCAGCACAAGACACTGCTTTTGGGAGCTACACATCAGGAAGGGGTGCACTATTCTGCTGGCTGTCTTCTTGCAAAGACAGGAGTGAGTCTCAGAAAGGCTGAAGGGTCTGGAGTGACTGATCAGCAGAAGTTAAAAGAACGATAGCTGGGAAGCTTGGCTACACAGTGACCCAGGGAGGGCTGTGGCAGCTGCCTCCAAGGATGGCAAAGGTCTAAGCAGCAAGGGGTCCAAGAGGTTATAGCAAGGAGCACTGGGGGTTTTAAGGAAATTTGTGTTGAATGCTAAGAGAAATTTCCTAATGGTGAGATCCATTCAGCTGTGGAATAGCGTTCCAAGGGAATCAATGGGAGCCTTTTCATTTGGGACATTTAGGACACAATCCTAGGACTTGAGAGAGCTGCATTCAGTTCCCTGCTCCATCACAGACTTCCCATGTGACCATGGTCAAGTCACTTAGCCTCTCTGTGCCTCAGTTCCCATCTGTGAAATGGGGATAATAGCACAGCCCTCCCTCAGAAGGAGGGGTCTTTTGAGGATAAAGACATTAAATTAGGGCTGCCAAATAATAAAAAAAAATAATCTTAATTAATCGCAGTTTTAATCACACTGTTAAGCAATAATAGAATACCATTTATTTAAATATTTTTGGATGTTCTCCTACATTTTCAAATATATTGATGTCAATTGCGACACAGAATACAAAATGTACAGTGCTCACTTTCGGTGATTAGTTTTGATTACAAATATTTGCACTGTGAAAAAGAAGTATTTTTCAGTTTAACTCATACAAGTACTGTACATACGAATGTTTAGCAGATCTGTACATAAATGACTTGCAATGCCAGCTACACAAGTGCTATGCGAATGCCTGTTCTCACTTTCAGGTGACATTGTAAAAAAGAAGTGGGCAGCATTATCTCCCATAAATGCAAACAAACTTGTATGTCTGAGCGTTTGGCTGAACAAGAAGTAGGACTGAGTGGACTGGTAGGCTCTAACATTTTACATTGTTTTGTTTTTGAGTACAGTTGTATAACAAAAAAAAATCTACATTTGTGAGTTTCACTTTCTTGATAAAGAGATTGCACTACAGTACTTGTATGAGGTGAACTGAACAATACCATTTCTTTTGTGTCTTTTTTACAGTGCAAATGTTTGTAATCAAAAATAATAATATGAAGTGAGCACTCTACACTTTGTATTCTGTGTGGCAATTGACATCAATATATTTGAAAATGTAGAAAAACTTCCAAAATTATTCATAGTACATTTCAACTGTTATTCTATTATTGTTTAACAGTTTGATTAAGACTGTGATTAATTGAGATTAATTTTTAATCGAGTTAATTTGTTTTACGTTAATGGCGTGAGTTAACTGCGATTAATTGACAGCCCTACATTAAAGACTGTGAAGCACTCAGATATTTTAGTGGTGAAAGTCATAGAAGTTCGATGGACTGGTAGAATTGGCCCACTGTGAAGAATAGTGAGGGGGGATTTGAGAGCTGCTTTCAACTACTGGAAAGGGGGTTCCTGGAGGATGGATCTAGACTGTTTTCAGTGGTGGCAGATGACAGAACAAGGAGTAATGGTCTCAAGTTGCAGTGGGGGAGGTTTAGGTTGGATATTAGGAAACACTATTTCACTAGGAGGGTGGTGAAGCACTGGAATGGGTTACCTAGGGAGGTGGTGGAATCTCCTTCTTTAGAGGTTTTTAAGGTCAGGCCAGACAAAGCCCTGACTGGGATGATTTAGTTGGGGATTAGTCCTGCTTTGAGCAGGTGTTTGGACTAGAGACCTCCTGAGGTTCCTTCCAACCCTGATATTCTATGATTCTTTGACTCTAATACACTGTGCAGTAGGGGCGCACCCAGTGCTGGCCACTGAGTGTGCAGATCTTTTCCATCTTGCAATCTAACAAGCAGGTTTAGGATTGTGGGGACCAGAGAAGTAGAATGAGGGGCAACAGCATCAATGGATGAAAGATAACTGAATCCCCATTGGCTCCATAACTTCCTGGAGATGCAACCTATGCCTACATCATCACCCTGGGTATTTGCTTGTCTGGCAGAGAAGTGGCAGTGCCAGAAATGTTAAAAGAGGAAGGACCCGTCTCAGTCAGTTTGGAGGGGAATAGAACTGCCTGTTCTTTGAGGTGCCAACGTGCAGCACAGCCTCCCCCCTCTGTGCTTCTTTCTCTCTGCCCCTCTGGCCCCAGGCGGGCGAGGAGATCTCCAATGGAATTGAGATATATTCAGCAAATAATCACAATTTGGCTAATGCATGCCTGGGAGTGTCATTCTTGTCAGCGCACTGTGCAGCTCTCTGCAGCTTAATGGGTATTAAAAAATACTGTGTGGCGGTATTTTTAATACCCATTTCCATCCCATTGCCTGGCCCTGGATTTTTGGATTCATTGAGGGACGGCAGGCTACTTTGTCTTGCTTAGGTTTGGTTTGAAGGCAGCAAACGGGCACTGCCAGGAGAAAGTGGGTCTGGGAGAAGGGCCTGACTCAGGGGGCACTGGGGAGGTGGAAGGGCCTGGCTCTGGAGGAGGCTGTGAGAGAGAGCTCCCACTGCTTCTGTCCTCCCTTGGGACTTCTTTGAGTCAGGAACCAGCAGTCAAAATTGCTTCTGTTCCTCCGCCCTCTCTGAAGACAGGCCAGGGTCAATTGGCCAACCCTGCCAACTAGGCTTGTGTATGTCGTGAGACTCCAGGGTCAGGATTTTAATTGAGATAAAGCTTTCTCGGGGTGTCTGTTCTGTTCTCTGAATGTCACAGATGGCTGGCTAGAGGTGTTATTTTTTTTAATTCGCTGATGCTCATCTAAAGGCAAGATTGGCGGCCCTCCCTCTGCAGTGGTGTCTATGAGGAATCAACCAGTTAAAAATGGCATGCGGGGTAGACTGGAACGGTTGTCACTGATTTGATACGGGTATAGTTACTGGGGGTGAAGGGAGATTGCAAATGTGCACAAATATGCATGAACTGATTGTATCCCTCTCCCCCTTCCCATTATGTGTCACTTCTTATTTTAGACCTTGATCCTGAAAACAGGCATGGGAGTAACTTTAACCCTGTGAATAGTCCCATGGAGTTCAAAAAGGAGGTGCTGGGGCTGTCTCCCCCTATGTATTCTTATGGTGCCTCTCAACAATGGAGCCCTGAGCTGAAGTGGGCCCTGCCAACATGTAAACAAGAGTTCCTTACCCCATGCTCTTCTCTCTGACCTAGAGAATTAAAAGCCTAAGTCTTGATCTACACTAGTGGGGGAAGAGGGTTGACCTAAGATACGCAACTTCAGCTACGTGAATAACGTAGCTGAAGTCGGTGCATCTTAGGTCGACTTACCTGGCGTCCTCACGTCGGCAGCGGGCTCCACTGTTGACTCCGCTTGCGCCTCTTGGGGAGCTGGAGTTCCGGAGTCGATGGGGAGAGCGTTCGGGGATCGATTTATCACATCTAGACAAGACGTGATCAATCAATCCCCGATACATCGAACACTACCTGCCCATCCAGGTAGTGAAGACATACCTTAACAGTGAAATCAATGAGTCCCTTTCAGCGTAGATTGGCTGAACATCTGCAAGGCCTGAGAGAGGAGGAGAAAAGGTTCTGTGTGTCAGTCGTCCTGTCCCATGGATAGTTTGTCATTCAGTTGCAGCTCTGGCAGCTCAGAGGCTGATCAGTCCAGCTATTGAGTGTTACAGTTAATATCCTACTGATCCTGGTGGAAGGTGGGAGAAAACCTCCTCCGAATTACAAGTAAAAGTAGCTGCACGCGGGTGGACTTTTCACTCTGCCTGGGTGTTTGCGGCATCTAATAAAAATGGTTAAAAGAAAAAACGCACATAGAGCAAAGGATAGCAACACCGATTAATAACAACAGTAGCTATTAAACATATTGCACTCTGGGGCTTTAGGGGATTGGGCCGTGGTCCTGACATGATTATGACATTATTAACATAAGGAGCTGAGCAATCAATAGCCTGCTGAAGCCCAAAATTAAGGCCAAGCAGTGCAATACTATATCTTTAAATATCTGAAATAGCAACTTGTCTCTTTTGGGGTCGGAGACATTTATAGACCAAACGTCTACCGGAAAATGGATTGCAATTTCCCATCCTGATGTTGCAGCTTCCCCCTTGGGATGAGTGCAGTGGGGGTTAGCTCACTTTTCAGAACAGTTTGAACCCAAAGAGGGCAGAAATTCATGTAAATCTGGTGTGACTCCATCGGCAGTGTGCAACTGCAGTCCGTAGTCATGCCAGTTTTACCCCAGTGTAACTGAGGTCAGGATCTGTCCTGTTACCTGTACACACTGCTGGCCTCATCTTCCTTTCACGTGCATAACTTTACTGATGTCTCCATCTAGAGGAAGGAGGGTTTGTGGTTAGGGCATTGCACTGGGACACAGGAGATCTGAGTTCTGTTTCCAGCTCTGTCATAGGCTCCTTGTGCAACCTTCGGCAAGTCACTTAATCTCTCGGTACCTCAGTCCTCAATCTGGAACAGGGAAATAACTCTGCTCTCTTTGTCTAGATTGTGAGCCCTGCAGAGCAGTGACTGTCTCACACTCTGTGTATATGCAGCACCCAGCAGAAAGGGGGAGCCTGTGGGTGCTATTGTAATACACATATTCGTCACGGAGTTAGGCTGGGGAATTCAGAGGAGAATCTCAGCCCCTGCTGTTCCAGAAGGGGCTTGTTTGGGACCCTTTCCCACAGAGTAATTGCTAAACTGCTCCTCACTTCTCCCAGGATGCAGCAGGCAGGGCTGGCTCTGAAATGACATTGGAGTAGGATGGCGTTTGGCAGCTCCCCCATGCTGCCCCCGACCTGTGAGCTCCTTTTCCATTCAGCTACTCAGTGGTCCTGCTAAGAAACCTCAACTCCCTTTCATTAGCTGCAGCCTTTGAACTGCCGTCAGGCGCCTTCTCTGAATTGTGTTTGATTAGCTCACTAACTGCGTGAAGGGGAAGCCAGGATCTTTTTACAAGCCTTTCAGCAGCGACAGCAGGGAGTAAAGATGCCCATTAAAATGTGTGTTCGGCTTGGCTCAAGTCAAAGTCGTTTTCGCTGGCTCTCTCATCCTTTCTTTTTTCTTTCTTTGATTTCGGTTGAGAAAGAGGTTTGTACCGCCGGTGTCTTTGTGAGTGTAATATAAAGCAGTGTCATCCCAAGGGATCAGGACTCTTGGGTTTTGTTCCTACCTCTGCCACTGACTGACTGTATGACTTCGGTCTTGTTAGGTCACTTCTCTGTTCCCCAAGTTCTCCATCTGTAATGTGATTAGCCAAAAGTCCGTATTCTCCCTTGCCTAACCAGTAGAAGACATGCTAGGCTTATCTTAGGTGCCTGCAGAGGTGTACAATATGTTCGCTACTACCCACATGTGGATAATAGGCTACTGAATTGTGACTAATGCATGTAGCTTTTTTATAATGTGGCTTTTTTATAATGTGGCTAATAAGAAAAATTCAAAATCACAAGTGTGGCTAGCAGTTTGGCTAGCATTGAATTTCTACTGGAGGCTGCTGCCTAGACTCTTAATGATTTATGAATGCATTATGCATGGATTATCCCCTCACGGCATCACTCCCAACAAAGGATGGTTCTAAGTCACTGTCACAGACTGGTCTCAAATCCAGCCTGCTGGTCACTCTAGCGGGTCACTAAGGGGTCTGAGGGTAGAGAACCACCTAAGAAATGCAATCTGCCAGGAGCTAGCCAAGGGATTTGTCTGGATCTGAGTAAGTCCTGACTCCTCCCATCACTGGGAAATATCTGGACACCCGTGCTGCGTCTCACCTTGACATTGACTTGCTAACAGAGTAGTTTGTTTTGATTAAGATACCACTGAGAGGCCATGTAAGTTTGGAAGTTGGTGAGAATTCATCACAGGCCAGGGCAGGAACAGATGGTTGGATCCTGCTCAGGTTTTAATGAGAGCAGCCCCTTATTAGAGCCAAAGAGTGAGCCAACTTTTCAAGGCTCTGCAGTGCTGGCCTCCTACTCCCCAGATGCACCCAGAACGTTACTTTGTGTTACTGATGGTCCCAAATTTTCCCCCATCGCCTTTGGAGCTGATCACTAACTATTTTTGGAGGATGAGGGGGGAAGGAGGGAAAAAATTGATAGGATAAACACTGAGCCATGACTGTCTGGTTGTGTCTAAGTGGCTGGAGGATTGGTTGGAAGCTGTGAAGGCTAGGAGGAAGTATGTCGATAGGCATACATTGTGTGTATCAGTACCATGCAATCAGTCTGTTGCTCGGGGCACTGATTCTTATCATGGCCAGCAGGATTTCTTTTGTTACTATTATTATTAGTGCTAGGTAGAAAATAAAATTCCACTGAAAATTTCGTTAAAAACAGGGGTGGGGGGTGGATTTTCATCAACATTTGACACAAAAAAATTTGTTTCAGAAAAGGCGGAATATTTTGCCCAAAACTCAGTTTTTTTCTGATTCAGTAATACCATCATGGCAGTACTCCCTGGGGGTTGTAGTTTGCAGACTTCATGCTCCCATTACCTTTTATGAGCCAGTGTCCCTGGCCAGACTACATCTCCCATAACGCATCACAGTCTCCCCTCTTTGCTGAGCTGCTGTAGTGCATCATGGGAGTCCCTGCTGTGGTGCATCATGGAGGCTGTCTGGGGAACCTGGTCTATAGAGGAGAATGGGAGCATGAGGCACCTGAACCATGTCTCCTCTGAGGCACTGTGGTGGCATTTCTGAATAATGTTTTTGCTTTTGGGGCATTTGGGTTTTTTTTTAACAAAAAGTCAAAATTTCCATGGAAAACAGACCGTTTCCATGAAAAAAACTGTAGACAAAAACCCAATTTTCTCTCATAATATAGTTTTGATGGTAAATATTCAACCAACCCTATTAGTTATTTATGTTGTTAGTATTATGATAAGGCCTAGAAGATCCAGCTGAGATCAGGACCTTATTGTGCCAGATGCTGTACAGTGTACATGCACACATTAAGAGAGTCCTTGCTCTGAGGCGTTTACAAGATAGAGAGAGAGGGGGAATATTATGAGTCCCATTTTATAATGTGGGAACTGAGGCACAGAGAGATTCAGTGACTTGCCCAAGGACACAAAGGGAGTCTGTGGCAGAGACATCATACATTGTCCCCACTGTATTCTAGCTTCTCCATCTCTGCCCTGACTTCTGCAGAGTGTGTGGTTTAGTGGTTTGTGTAAGGCAGGGGGGAGGCTGATCCAGTGTTCCTGGGTTCCATTCCTAGCTCTGCCACTGACTGGATGTGTCCTCTTGGGTCAAATTACTAGTTAATTATTCTGGGCCTCAGTTTACCTGCCTATGGCAAGAAGATAATTGTACAAGGTTGTTGTGAAGCTAAATGTCTGCAGAGCACTCTTAGCTCTGTTCCAGGCCCTCTTCCTACTATGTACCAGATCAGCAGTTGTGGGTCACAGTGTTGATAGATGTTTGGCTGCGTGTGTGTGTTTTTTCTGCATGCTGTACTGACTCTGGCCTGATACCCCATACAGCAGGCTCCAGTCAAACTGCTCAATAAATCCACAGACTTGGTTCATAGCAAAGGCACTTGATCGGATTTATTGTCAATGAAGCATGGTCCTAATGCCCTGGCTAAATGGTTACAGGTACACTAACACACGTGTGCCCATTGCAATGGACTGGCTCGGTTAATGGCGGGACTTTCCGTTATCCCCTAGGCCAGCAAAAGACACTCCCTCTGAGACTCATGTTTACACACCAATACCAAGACAGTTACTTACTGCCCCTCTGGCATAATTAGTTCACACCCTCTAGCGTAGCCAGTTACCACCCATCACCTTGTATATGTCTACCTATCTCACTGTCATCCTGACCTTTTCTTTAGGATGGGTCAGTGTGTTCCTGTTCTCTTTAGAGAATGTGTTGGTATCGAGGTTTGCCAGTACCATCCTTCTCAAATGGGTTTGCAGGAATGCTCTGTGCCCAGCACCTCTTAGGAATGTGTGCTTTTGCAATATCAGCCCCTTTCTTGCCAGGTTCTGTGAGCAGGGCCTGCCTCTAACTCACAGCCTGGTTTTGCTTTATATCAGCAAAGTTTTGACTGTTACTTTAGCTCAGGCCTCTGATACGAGGATCATGTTTCAGGCCCTCTTCCTACTACAAGGTCCTTAGATGAGAGGTGCAGTAAAAGGGGACAGTCTTGTGTTCCATTGGTTATTCCCAAACAGTGGAGAAGTGGATTCCCAAGCGGGACAGAGAGCCTTTTATACCAGTTTTCACATAAGCCGCCAGTCTAGCAGACGAGCCTTTAAAACAAAAAAATAAACCAACAACAAATCGCCCAGCTAGAACTGTACACATTTTAATTACCTATTGAATAACCCCCTGGAAGCCAGGCTTCCAAGAACAGCTGAGGTCAGCATCCCCTGGTCTGCTCAGCCTGAGCTGGATCTTCCTGTGGATTGCCCAGGTCTATACCTGCCAGTGACCTTCCTCTAATTATTTGGAATCCATATTATAGACCCTTCTGCACAATGTGGCCAGTGCTAGACGCACAGATTAATAAACAGGACTAGAACTTGCTGTTCGTTGGACTTGGCTGTTAGCCATTTCCCACTATTGCTTCAGCATCTGATAAAATGACACAGGGCCTCGGTCAAAGGTGCTTTGCCTACAGGGCTTTGTTAGATTGATTGATTGATTGATTGATTGGTTTTGTAAGAGAAGAGGGGCGATTCCACTTGGAAAAAATACAAGCGATATATCTGCAGAAAGATCATCTACTCAGAAGGGCAGACACACCTGGGAGAGCAGGGATGTTGATGGCGGGTCAGAGCTGCCTGTGGCCAGCAACTGAGATTCAGAGTCTAATTTTCAGAGGTGCCGACGATCCACGTCTCCCATTGACTTTGTGCGGAATCACACGTGCTCGGTGCTTCTGGAAACCCAGGCCAGACTGGCTACATTGAGCCCTGAAGGAAGCAAGCACAACTCGCCGGCAGCTAGTGATTTGTCCATGAGTCTGCAGTTCGATACCGCATTAAAGGAAGCCCAGTGCATGCTCAGGGGCATCACATCACAGAGGGCGGTGGTCTCGGTAACGTTGCTCCCACTGCACCCGGAATATCACGTTCCGCTCCAGGCGCCAGGCAGGTATTGACAAAGGGGAGGGAGGGCAGAGAAGAGCAACTAACCATGATGAGGGGACAGGAGGGGCTGGCTGCTGAGGAAAGATTTAGAGCTAGCATTCATCCAGCTTGGCTGAGTGAATAAGGGGAGACATGATAGCAGTTCACAAGTACTGGAAGGGTGTGAACACCAAGGAGGAAAGGGGATACATGGGATGTTAACTAAGAATAATGGAACAGTGGAGGCTGAATATCAGAGGAAAGTGCCTGCCAGTGAGATCCGTCAGCTTGTGAAGTTGTCTTTCCAGTAGAAGCGGTGGAAATCTTAGCATCTTGGGCATTTAATGGGAGACTGGACAAAACACTAGCGTATGTGCTGTAGGGACCTACCCTCTGTTGGCAGAAAATAGACTGCATTAGTTAATAGGCGTTTTTCCATCACTGGAGTCTCTGGTTTGAGTGACACACAGGGTGTTCACCTGTGACGGTGCTGTTCCTGGTGGGACCAGCTGAGAATGCCAAATCAGGACAAATTGCTTCAAAAGGGGCAATTACAGCCCAAAGCTGGGGTTTCCCCACCCCAAAGGGTTACCAAACCAGCCAGACAGAAAAGACTTTAGTTTCGTCCCCCTGGCTAGCCACAAGTCACACAAGCAATTCCCTTAGACACTCCAGCTTCCCAGTATCACCACCAGCAGCCACCTGTACTGGGGACAAATGGTTATGAAAACCAATACCCCAAATAAAGAAAACAGCCCCAGACCCAGGTCAATATACAAATCAGATCTTACCCACAAATCACGCTGTTGCCAATCCTTTAGAATCTAAAATCTAAAGGTTTATTATACAAGGAAAAAGATCTAGATGAGGGTTGGGAATGGTTAAAGGAAATCAGTAATGGCTTGCATCAGTTGTAGAATAACTGCAGGTTCAAATCAGAGTCTCTGGAATACGTTCTCTGGAGGAATGGGTCATCAATCCTTGGGCCAGAGCATCCCTTTGTAGCAAAGTCTCATCCAGAAGTAGGAGCCAGGCTGGAGGCTGAAGACTGGAGATTGAAGACAAAATGGGGGTCCCTCTCCCAGGTTTATATAGACTTTCACTTGTGGGTGGAGACCACCTCCTTCTTGCTATGCAGGGTCTAGTTGTAAAATGAACTCAGAGCCATGTGGTCCAGTCACATGACTCTCCAAGATTCAGTTCCTGACCAGCTAGGCCACATTCCTGGGGAAGCTCGGATGTGGACGGGCATCTACAAAGTTCATTGTGTAGCTGATGGTCCTTAATGGGCCATCAAGCATGGTAAGCCCAGCTAACACCAAGGATTCTGAAAATGTCCCCAACAGCCTAGCACAATATTTGGAAAGACAGACAGTATAGAGCCAATATTCATAACTTCCTCTACAAAATTGATACACACATACAGATAGCATAATCATAACCAGCAGATCATAACCTGGTTGTAGACACCTTATATGACCCCTTTTACCTAATATTTGGTGCCCCTACAGGACCCTGGTTGCACCAGTGATCTATATGATCCCAGATAATTTGAATAACGTGACCTCACCATAGATGGAGCTGGAGGAAGGGTGAGCTATTGGCTAGACCGATAGCTGTAACAATGTGTAGATTTCATGATGGGGGCTCTGGGGTTTAATTTGCAGGGGTAAGAAGTGAACCAACTCTTGCAGCTTCAGCATTGGCTTAGACTAACTCCAACTCAGCCACCTCTATACCCACCCAGCCATACCTTCTCCCCAGTAAGACCTGAAATCCTTTGCTTACCTTAACTGTTTCAGAGGATATCTGGAGTGCTGTACCAGATAAGACCACTGATCCGATTAATCCATTATTTTATCTCCAACATTAGCCAGTACCAGGTGTTTCAGAGAGGATACAAGAACTTTATACATGTATAGTTCTCTAAGGCAGTGGTTCTCAATCTGTGGGTCAGGAGCCCCTTTGAATGAGGTCGCCAGGGCTGGCTTAGACTCACCGAAGCCCGAGCCTCACTTCCCAGAGTTGAAGGAAAATCTCAAGGGCTTCTGTCCTGTGAGGCGGGGCTCAGGTTGAAGGCTCCCTGCTTGGGGCTAAAGCCCTTGAGCTTCAGCTTGGCCCCCCTGTCCGGAGCAGTGAGGCTCGGCCTTTGCTCCCCACAACCCGAGGGGCAGGCTGGGTCGGCTCGAGTGGCTTCCTGGGGTTGTGAAGTAATTTTTGTTGTCAGAAGGGCGTCGCGGTGCAATGAAGTTTGAGACCCCCCCTATTCTAAAGTATCTGCGGATGTTCTCATTAGCCATCAAAATGTTTAATTATAATTTGAACCATACTAGGCCTTTCAGATCCCAAAGAAGAGTCCTGTCCATAGAGAGGACAAGCTTGTCTCTTTCACCAACAGAAGATGGTCCAATAAAAGATATGACCTCCCCCACTTTGTGTCTCTTAATCTCAGGGACAAACCCGGCTACAACAACACTGCAAATATCTATCTATTTATCTATCACCAGTAGAACCTCAGAGTTACGAACACCAGAGTTATGAAACGACCAGTCCACACACCTCGTTTGGAACAGGAAGTACACAATCAGGCATCAACAGAGACCAAAAATAAAAAAGCAAATACAGTACAGTGCTGTGCTAAACATAAACTACTAAAAATAAAGAGAAAGCAGCATTTTTTCTTCCTCCTAGTAAAATTTCAGTGCTGTATTAAGTCAATGTTCAGTTGTAAACTTTTGAAAGAACAACCAGAGCATTTTGTTCAGTTACGAACATTCAGAGATACGAACAACCTCCATTCCCGAAGTGTTTGTAACGCGGGGGTTCTACTGTATCTACCCTGTGCCTATCATCATGGTATCTTAGGGCTGTAGCTGTACTGAGAGTGGAAGACATCTGTCTCCAAGACTGTCAGACCAGCCCTTTCCACTGGCACCACATTCATTAAGAATAAGAGAAGACTTATTGGCGGACTCACTGTTGTGTGGACGTTCTAATAGATTTTTTATTATACTTTCCATACAGCGATTGCACAAAACCTGGCCCTACTAACGCTGTGTTACTTCATCAATTATGGTGACTGGTAATGCCGATACTGTGCAGTTTGCCAGGCTGCATGAAGTGTGTTCTGTTCTGTTATATTAAATGGCAACAAAGCCTTTTGCTGATGGATAAAGTGGGGTGTAAAACCTGACTGGAATCAATCAGTGTAATTGTCTGAATGTGTGGCAGGTAATAGGAAATGTCCCGCTTATTATTGGTTGTTTTATATAGAGAATGGATTAGTGTTCTGCCGCTTTTTGTGTTTCATACCCTCTCCTGAGCGATGTGAGAAATTGATGGAGTTAGTGGATTGCTCATGACAGACCAGGTTGGTGTGTAGAGTCTGGCCTTGTACTCCATGGCTGACTAGGAAGCTCAGGGTTTGGAGGGGAGTCTAATATTCACCATTTCTTCCACCAGTAATTCTTCCTTGATTGCCATTGTGGGAAGTGCAATCATCAGCCTGTTTCATAAGTGACAAGTCCAGCCTAGGACTTCAGGAGACCTTGTGTGGTGACCCTACGCACCAGAGGCTGGAACCTAGAGAGAGCCAGGTGACCAAAGCCTCTGCTTTGAGAGGCTTAAAAACACACATGGGACAGGACATCAAGTTACAGCATTCTTGCCAGCAAGTTAAAGAAGTATGGGCTGGATGAATGGACTATAAGGTGGACAGAAAGATGGCTCGATCATCAGGCTCAATGGGTAGTTATCAATGGCTCCATGTCTAGCTGGCAGCTGGTATCAAGTGGAGTGCCCCAAGGGTCAGTCCTGGGGCCAGTTTTGTTCAATATCTTCAGTAATGGTCTGGAGGTTGGCATGGACTGCACTTTCAGCAAGCTCACAGGTGACACTAAACTGGGACGAGTGGTAGATACGCTGGAGGATAGGGATAGGATACAGAGGGACCTAGACAAATTAGAGGATTAGGCCAAAAGAAATCTGATGAGGTTCAACAAGGACAAGTGCAGAGTCCTGCACTTAGGACGGAAGAATCCCATGCACTGCTACAGACTAAGGACTGAATGGCTAGGTAGCAGTTCTGCAGAAAAGGACGTAGGGGTTACAGTGAACGAGAAGCTGGATATGAGTCAACAGTGTGCCCTTGTTGCTAAGAAGGCTAACAGCTTTTTGGGTTGTATAAGTAGGGGCATTTTGAGGGACGTGATCATTCCCCTCTATTGAGCATTGGTGAGGCCTCCTCTGGAGTATTGTGTCCAGTTTTGGTCCCCACACTACAAGAAGGATGTGGAAAAATTAGAAAGAGTCCAGCAGAGGACAACAAAAGTGATTAGGGGGCTGGAGCACATGATTTATGAGGAGAGGTTGAGGGAACTGGGATTGTTTAGTCTGCAGAAGAGAAGAATGGGCGGGGGGATTTGATAGCTGCTTTCAACTACCCGAAAGGGGGTTCCAAAGAGGATGGATCTAGACTGTTTTCAGTGGTACCAGATGACAGAACAAGGATTAATGGTCTCCAGTTGCAGTGGGAGAGGTCTAGGTTGGATATTAGGAAACACTTTTTCACTAGGAGGGTGGTGAAGCACTGGAATGGGTTACCTAGGGAGGTGGTGGCATCTCCTTCTTTAGAGTTTTTTAAGGTCAGGCTTGACAAAGCCCTGGCTGGGATGATTTAGTTGGGGATTGGTCCTGCTTTGAGCAGGGAATTGGGCTAAATGAGGGTCATCAGCTCCAGACCAAGAAAGAACAGAGGTTTTCTTGTCCCTGATTAAGGCGCAATCTAGTGCTCCTTAACTAGAAGCAGGAGTGTTGAGAACATTCACCTTTCTCCTCTTCACCCTGGCTTCAAGGACTGCCTGGCTCACCAGTGGGTCACCCTTCTCCTTCCACCTAGGCACATATCTGGCCCCTCATCACATCCCAAAACTCCTGTGAGGTAGGGAATTAGAACCTCCACTTTACAGGCGACGAACACAGGCCCAGAGAGATCCGTGACTTGACCAAGGTGAAACGGGGTGTCTGTGGCAGGCCTGGAAATTGGGTCCAGATCTGAGTCCTAGCCCAACATCTAAGCCACAAGAGCAACCTTCCTATGTGGCTTGCCTGTTAGCCTGAGCTCCAGAGACAGGAGGCCACTTGTTGCAGACTGCAGTCAGGGGCTGGGAGAAGCAGAGTCTCCTGCGTGTTTCCAAGGGGCAGAGCTAGACGTTGCGAAAGCTTTTCATTCCCTCATTCCTTTCCTCGTGGGGGAGAATACTATTAATCTTCAAGGCAAAATTATATTTCATACCTCTGGGAAGCAGTAACATTTTACTGCTCTGCACTGGGGAATGAAAACTAGCTCTCGACTGGCCTTCCAGGCATCATCTATGGCCCCATAGTTTGAGAACTTCTGGTCTAAGGAACAAGCTGCTATTGCAGGCAGTGGTGACAATGACGCAGTAGGGGGCACTTTTCCCTCTCTTCTGGTCCCAGCAGGGCATCCGGAAGAAGTTCGGTGCTGCTGCAGGAATCACCTTTTGCATGAGGTCACAAACCAAGCTCCTGAACTTGATGGGCTCTCAAACTGCCCAAGGAGAACAGAGTCGTGGTAATCAGGATGGCCTCAGAAACCCCAAGATGGGCTGACCACTTTCGCCACAGCAGGAGAGGTTGGCTGGCCATATTCCTGGAGGTTTCATCACACCACATAATCTGTAATTAAAGGTTAATCTTTAATTCCTGGAGACTCCAAGACAATCCTGGACTGTTGGCAGCCCTAATGCATATGTACCCCTCCCCCACAATGGTATCCTTGTCCTTAGCTCTGCACTGTTTTTTAATGTGGCCATGGGTGCATCATCTAAGCCCTACTTGGACTTTCCCATTCTCATTCTTTCACTCTCTCTCCCCCCTTCACATTTTATATGTTCTAATGTGCTTTGACCATAGTAGCTAGGTGGACTGTCTCTCTGTGTGTCTATGACAGGCTTCTCTCGCGCTCACTGTAATACTACAAGGTTTGTCCATCCCCTGAGTCTAGTCTGCTGGACCTGTCCAGCACCAAGTTCAGCAGCCGAGCTGTCAGCAGACAGGGCAGCAGTGGGTGGGGAGAGGGCTTTGTACTCCTCTAGCCTTGGCAGGGAAAAGTCAGAATCCACAGGCTGGGGACAAAGCCGATATCTTGGGTGGAAAATTAAATCAGCAGAGCAGCATAAGCCAGGCACCAATAACGCTGTAGCAGCAGCAGCAGCAAAACTGGCTTCTAAATTGAAATACATTTGCCAGGGGTTGTCCACTGGTGCTGGGAGTTATTCTTTCCATCGCTGTAGTTACGAATTAAGTTCTACAGAACGTAATCATCCTCTCCTCCCTACAATCCCCTCATCCCTTTTCGTTCTAATTTTCCACTTGGCTGGGAATTCTCCAACAGCGAAAGTTCAGGCTTAGGGGAGGTCCATGCAAGCTGCTCCATTAGACTGGATAATCTCACTGGACCCACTGACTTGAATAATAACACCTTTGCCTCGTGCCTTGTGCCGTATTCAAATGGTGGGTAGCACCTCAGACTGGAGGGATGGCTACGGCAGAGCGAAAGGGCGTGAGGTGAGTCTGGGGTCTGCACCAAGAGGCTTTTTTCTCAGGCAATGCCAGTGTCCTCTGTTCTGCCTGTCCAGCCATAGTTTTATAGAGCTTACTATTCCCCTGTCTCTACAGACAGTGAATAGGCCTCATTCAAATCCCCCTTATGCTGGGTTTTCACCCCTGATTTCAGTGGAGTTACTCTTGCTCTGTGCCCATATGAGAGCACCTCCCCCAGCATGGAGGTGTCTGGCCTAGGTAGAGTGTTTATCTGTCTTTAGGTCACAATCAGAGTCTTCAGTCCTGATGCCTTTGAATGTCTGCTGTGAGCTGAGCCCTCGGATCCAAACCCAACCCTGTGGGCTGGTTCTGGGCCAGAGCCAAGTCCAAAAGGGCCGATTTTTCAGTTTGGATGTGGCTAGAGTCTGTTCTCCTGAGGTAGCTGCCTCATGAGTTCCAATTCCCTTGCTGCCGAGAGTCTTGTTTAAAGTCAAACATGACCATGCTCTCCATTTGGTCCTGTAGAAAGGTGTATTTCCAAAGCATGCACCTGTGAACTTCATGCTCGATATCTTCTACACCTAAAACATCAGAGTTTGGTTATTAGCTCTATAAGAGTGCATCTGGCTGGTATCTCAGCCTTCCATACATTCGTGGGTAGTAGATCCCTTTTCGCCAACCCTACCTCTACCAGATTCCTAAAGGTCTTGGTGAGATTGTATTTGCATGTGCAAGATCCTTGGGATCTGAACTTGGTCCTACTGAAGTTGATGGAATCACCCTTTGAAACGATTGCAACTTCCTCTCTGCTCTACCTCTCTACGAAAGTAGCATTTTTAATTGCCATTACGTGAGTCAGAAGGATGGGTGAGTAGAGAGCTCTATTGTCATAGCTTCCCTATACAGTTTTCTATAAGGATAAAGTTTATCTCTGCCCTCACCTACAATTTCTCACAAAGGTCATTTCTAATTTTCATGTTAACCAAGCAATCTGTGTGCCAACATTCTTCCTGAAACCCCATGCACATGGAGATGAGGAAAGACGTCATTCATTGGATGTGAAATGGGCTTTAGCTTTCTACCTGGAGCATAGAGTGTCCTTTAGATTCTCCACACTGTTTTTGATTGCAGTTGCAGATAGGCCTACGGGCCAACCAGTTTCCACTCAGAGAATCTCATCCTGGATCTCTTTGTGCATTCGTTTATGCTACCAGTTGGCTAAGAGAGCCCAAAATACTGGTCTGTTCTACTAGAGTGCAAACAATTTTGGCGGCTTTCTTGGGGCAAGGGCTGATCATCGACTTGGTCATCAGCCCCCACTTTTGCTTCTCATTATGCCACTGTCTGCCAGTCCAGGAGTGGTGGCAGTTTTGGATGGGTTGTCCTACCATCACCGTACAGGTAGACTCCAACCCCACCTCCATCTTCGCCTGCTTGTGAGTCATCTACAGTGCAATGGACTGTGCCTACAGTGGAATGGATATGGGCAACACGGCTCGAAGAACCAGTTACTGAAAGGCAGGTCCTCACTTCTCCCTTAGTGTTTATTACCATTGGCAGGCCGAGTGAGCTAGCAGCGTCAGGTGGAAATGAAGCAAAGGCTTGTGCTCTCGGGAGAGCTCTGCCTTGAGACTCGGGGTTCCCCAGACACTGATGCCCAAAGGGATTGAAAACCAGCCAGGCTATTTCCCATGAACCCTCTCAGCTGAAATATCCCCAGTGGTGTCGGGCCTGCACCCTCCCCTCCTTCCCCCCGACCCTGACACTTGACTGAAGCTCCGACACGGCCTGGTTAGTCTCGGTTTGTGTTCTCGAGCCCTCTCAGAAGGCAGCGACCATCACGCAGCGGGAAAGGGGAAAGTAGAGTCTTTCTGTCACGCCGAACAGGGCCAGCTGAGGGGTGGGTTTCCTTGTCCCCAGCCCTCCCCGCCTCCTCACTCATTCCCTGGGCCAGCCAACCATTTCTAATTTTTCATGAGACAAAGGTTCTGAATTCCCAGAGATTTGCATGTGAACTGTTATCATTCATCTCTGGCCTTAATGAACCATAAAGCCTACCCCGCTGCCCCCAACTCACCCCAGGCACTTCCTCATCAGAAGCCTGGGTAGTGTCAGTCAGTGCCATTGCTGGGCCATCTCAGAGCCAAGAAGGCTTGTTCTGGACTTCCCAGGGCTCCTAATGGAGGTTGGATCCTTCTGTGGCCGGGGGTGAGAGTCACCGGACTGCCACTCGCTCTACCCACATCCCATGGGAAGCTGAGCAATGACAAGATAATCTGCAGCTCTGGAAAGGGGGAGGGGACAGCCTCCCTCCCCCCCCCCCCCCCGCCCCGGGAGCAACGGTGTTGTTTATTAAGTGTGTGAATTTGTAGGGCGGGAGGTAGGAGAGCAAATCCCTTGCACACATGCCCCCGAGGCCTTGGGGGACTGTTTATTAAATCACTCCGCTTCAGGGAAGGGCCCACCTGGGGACAGAGATAACAGGACAGAGACTGTGCTGAGGTTCTGCAGCATGAGCAGGGCGTGTTATCAGGGCAGCAATTCGGCTTCTATTACCATGCATTAGAATAGATTAGCAGCCAGAGCAATTATCATCTTCACTCTGGTTGGCTAAGCGACAGGGTCGGGGGCAGGCCTTGGATGTGCAGGTGAAGGACCCAGCCTCTGCCCTCCTGGACTACTTTCCGGGGCAGCAAGACCACTGGCCTCTGCCCCCCTGCTCCCCAAAGGGCTCTCCCAGTAACACCACGGGCCGTGAGTGTCAGGACCCCAGAAGTGAGAGATGGAAAAGGCCTAGTACTGTAGGTCAGAGGTAGTCAAGAAGCAATTATTTTTGTCAAGATCCAAATTTCTTGGTCAAGGTCTAGTCAAGGTCCAGACTCCAGAGGCAATAACAAGAAAGATAATAAGTAAATAAAAAGATTTGGGGATCCGTTCAAAAGAGTCTGGTGATCTGGATTTGGCCCCCCGTTTGCCTATTGACCACCCTTGCTGTAGTTCAGTTAGCCCATCCCATATAGACCAGCTCCCTTTGGCATGTTCTCCAGGCTGGTTTTAAATGTCCCAGGCGATGGACTACTAGAGAGGAAGGATGCTTTGTGGGTAAAGCAGTGGACAGGGACTCAGAGATCAGTTCCCAGCTTTGCCATAGACTCCTTGTGTGACCTTGGCCAAGTCACTTAGCCTCCCTGAGCCTAGGTTCCCCATCTCTAATATGGGGGTAATAACTTCTCCTTGCCAATTTAGCTGGTAAGCCCTTCGGGGTGGTGTCTCAGTAGCACATGGTGCCTGGATCTCAGCGGGTGTTGCTGTGGCATCAGTGATAACATTCCCTGCTCTAATGGATGTCACAGTTCGGATGCATCCTTTGCTGAGTTTCATCCTCTTCCCCCTCTCTCTCTGGGGTGTTCACAGCCTTTAAACCCTGCAATGACTTCACCCCGGGTTGGTATTATTGGGTGGCTTAACCTCTTTCAGCCTGAAGTGGGTAGACCTTGCGTGTTCTCTAGCAGGAATGGGAAGCAAACTAGCTGAACTCCCCTACCCGCTCCAATACAACAGGATGGCAAAGGGGGTGGAAAGAATCAAGATTCACCACATTAGCGCAGAAAGTTTAAGGTCAATTATATCTGCGTCTCGACATTTCTGGTGTTCCTATCCTTAGGACCCTGGGGGAGACTGGAAATGTCAAAACATTGCAGGAACTGACCTTAAACTTTACGTGCTAGTGCAGTTTAGTCTCTCCTTATCCCTTTGCTCGACGCCAGCCAGAAAATTGCCAGGATCCTGTAGGAGGAAAGGCAAATTTCAGCTCCCTCCCTCCTGCCCCAGCCTCACTGTCTTCTCAGGCTAGGAGAGGAGGGTGATCTCAGGAGAGATGAGACTGGTTTTCTACAGTGCCTGGAGGAGACCAGTTTGTGGGTCCGGTACTTCCTTATTTGTTCCGTATCTGGCACTTGGCCTCTTGAAGCAAAACCCGACCCCGAAAGCAGTTCATCTTGCCACGCTCCATCTCGAACGACGGACAGGCTAACGGGGAGATGGGCGGGGCTGAGCCCAACCCCCCCAGGCAAACCACTCTGAACACCAAGGAATTTCTGATCCCCATGTCTTGCAGTCCCATCTCTAGGCTCTGGTGGGCCTCCCATTTGCTGGCTGAACAGGCCATGAGCATGATAGCACTTGGCTTCCATAGAGCTCCCTCTGCTGGCCAGTTCTTGAATGGCGTCTCTGAGCTGAGTGAGAATCTGGATTTCAGAGGACTGAGGCCGAAGGAAGCCGCATTCCTGTCCAGCTTCAGGACAAGGGCTGTTTACAGAGCTGGGGGAGGGAGACCTGCGGGGATGTCACTGTGTGAGGTTGATCCACGGGAAATGACTCAGCAACCGACTCAGCAAAGACCGGTAACAGCAAAGGCCCGCTCGGGCCCTGCTCCTGCCAGGCTGTGTGTGCTGCAGAGCGAGAAGGCCTGTGACTCCTCGGCACGCTTACGCCATAGTGCAGTGAGGTGGCGACGGCCGGCAGGAGCAGGGCACGCAGCTGCCGCACCGAGCCCACAGGCAGAAGCAGGGTCCTGACCTGACGCGAGCCCAGGGGAGCTGGGTTGTTTTCAGACCTGTCCCCAATCTGACATTTGCGGTTGGGTCCTGTCGCGTTGCAGGTTCTAGAGAGCGCGCAGGCAAACCTGACGCATCAATCCGCTCAGATAAGCAAATGCTCAGTGACGTGTAAGGATCGTACTGTCCCTGACTCCATCCAGAGGAGCCGCCACTTATTTCTCTCCCCATGAGGTTCCGTACCACGACATGCCACCAGTGGCTAGGATATGGGCCTGGGACTCAAAACACCTGGGTGTCTAGTCCCTGCTCTGCCACTGACTCGATGTATGACCTCAGGCCAGTCACTTAACTCCTTAGTTTCTCAGTTTGCCCCTGTGAGGAGTGGGGATGATGATACTGATCTGCCTTTGTCAGATTCTTTGAGTGAAAACGCTAAAGAAAAGGATTAGAATCAGGGCTTGTGAGGAAACTGGGACCAGGATCCGTGTAAGGAACTGCTCTCCCTCTGCAATTTGGTGTCATTTTGGGTCTTGGAGGATCGCTCTGCAAGTTCCCATCCCCGGCCAGTACTGTCCCCGAATGCATTAGGGTCAGCAGCAGGCTATCGTATCACTGCACATTTCCCTAAGTGTCAGTCTGGAGACCCTGCATCAGCAGTTCTAGGGAAACCATAACCCTTCCTGCTCCCCCAGCCCTTCCACACTGCGTGATCTGACCTGGGGGCAAGGGGGAGCAGCAGATACCAGTGCTGCAGGAATGCAGGAGCTTTGAGACCCAGAGCTTCCCAGTGCTCAGCTATCCCACACTTGAGTGTACTGATCCCTGGACTCCAGGGCTGCCCACCCAGGCCTGAATGGAGAGAGGGAGAATCCTGTCCATTGGACCCTTCGCCGCTCACCCGCAAACACACCATGCTGCTCCTCTCGCTCTGGCCAGGCATGGGAAATCACAACTTTCTTGCTGGGGCGAAAGGACGGAGATTCCCTGGATCCTACTTCTCTCTCGCTCTTGGGGATGGAGGCGATCCTGTTTCAGGGTCACAGGGAGAGCGAGCTCTTGGATTCAAGACCTAGATCAAGTTCCCCTGAAATACTTAATCCGGCCTGCAATTCGCCGTTCTCTGAGGGAATTGTCCTGAACTGTCTCCCACAACTGAGTAGCACAAGAACGTTTTGTGTCTCAGAGCCCCTGCTCTGGTACAACAGTGTCATCTGCAGCTTCCCCCGAGGCCCCAGCCAACATATGGGTCAGATTTCAAAGCATGGGCGGGTTGCGGGAGGGGGTGTTTGGGGTTTCACTCCAGCTCATGGGAGTTTGCACTGTATCTGCACACAGCCATCTGGCCTCTGGCAGGGCGCCGTTTTCCCCGTGCCACATTTGTGCAGAGAGCCCGTGACACGGGGTCATCATGCCAACGCTATGGAATCTCACGGGTGTGGGCTGACCTGCCGTGCACCCGAATGTGTCTTGGTGTCAACTGTAAGGGAAAGGGAAGAAAGGCTAGGCTGGAGGGCAGTGGTGATTGGGGTGCATTGACATTGATGGGCCCACACCCAAACCCCAGATCCGTGGACTTTGTGGTGCTGGGGACCTGGATTCAGATTTTCATCTTGGTCCCTCTGTAATGGATGCCTGGCCAGGATTGCTTCAGAGTGTGGAGTGCCATCCACCGCTCCCACCCCAGCTGTCCTGCCTCCATAGGGTCAGGCTGGGGCAGAGCTGGCCCTGCTGCTAAGGGTCCTGATCCTACAGGCGGCACTGCCTCCCATGGCTGTTCTGCTCCACCGCCATCCCTTGCACCTCGCTCTTCCCTGCCATTGGCCCAAGCACACCAGGTTTCCCCAGTCATTGGCTGCAGCAGACTTTCTCTCATCACTCTGCTCCTGCAGAAGCCCGGGTTCCTCCACTGGGATCCCCTGTCTTTACCCTCCTTCTCCTCTTCCTGCTCCAAGAGATGCCCAGTTCCTCCTTTCCCATAAGCGACCCTCTTCAGATCCTATTTTCCCTTCACCATATCTTTATCCTCTCCTCTATTAGTCTCCACTCAGTCCTTTCCTCCTTCTCTCCAGGTCCCATCCTCCCCTCCCACAAGAGATCCCCTCTCATCAGATTCCTGCCTGTCCCCCATGATCCCACCTATGTGATCCTGTTCTCCCCTCCCCTCTCTCCACATTTCCTCTTCCCCTCACTCGAGAGATCCCATTTTCTCTTCCCTGTTGCCCCATTCCTTCTTGGGGTGGGCGTGGGGGAAATGGGGAGATCCAGACTGGTGAAGAGCTGGGTTAGATTGAGTCCGAGAGAGAAAGAGATGACTCCAGGGTGCAGTGAATAAGTGAGTGTGACTGAAACGGGTGGAGGGCAGGGACCAGGAGAGAGACCAAGTCTGCTGGGATGAATGAAGAGGGGGTGAAAAAACAGATGTAACCTTTGGAGAAGAGAAGACAGAGAGAGGGGCAAAGGCAGGAGAGAGCTCTACACAAAGAACCAGGAAGGATCAGAATTGGGCTGGA
>ML677341.1:4197471-4240588 GCA_007922305.1 Dermatemys mawii
TCCCCAGCCCAGCTCCGCTCCACCCCTGCTCCGTCCCCAGCCCAGCTCCGCTCCACCCCCTGCTCCGACCCCAGCCCAGCTCCGCTCCACCCTCTGTTCTGCCCCCAGCCCAGCTCCACTCGCAGCTGCCGCTCCACTTCACCCCCTGCTTTACCCCCAGTCAGCTCCACCCACAGCTGCCGCTCAGCTCCACCCCCAGCCCAGCTCCACCCACAGCTGCAGCTCTGCTCTACCCTCTGTTCTGCCCCCAGCCCAGCTCCTCCCCGAGCTGCCGCTCCGCTCCACCCCCTGCTCCACCCCTAGGCCAGCTCCTCCCGCAGCTGCCGCTCGGCTCCACCCTCTGTTCTGCTCCCAGGCCAGCTCCACCCCCAGCCAGAGCTCCATTCCACCCCTTCTCCAGCCCAGCTCTGCCCTCATTCCCTCCCTGCTCCCAGACCAGCTCCGCCTCTAGCCCCAGCTCCTCCCCCATCCCCAGCTCTGCCTTCATCCCAGGCTCTGCTGCTGAGCCAAGTGTGCAGTAATTGGAGGGCGGGAGGGAGGAGAGTGGACAGATTCCATTACTGGTCACGGGGGGGCGCGAGAGGAAAAGTTTGGGCCCCACTGCCCTGAATCATGCTGTCTCACCAGTTCCCCTGGGAAGTCTCTTATGGGGGTTCCTGCTGCTCAGGGGGAAAGGTGCCATCGCTCTGAGAGCTGAAACACGTTTGGCTACAGTCACCGGAATTCTGATCTGGGCCCAGATCCCCAAAGGATCAACAGGAGCTAGGCATCTAAGTACCTTTGAGGATCGGGGTCTAGATGTCTGTCTGATTGACTTCAGCAAGGCAGGGCATTTCATTAGTCCTGTCATGAGAGGAATTGGCCATGAGGTGTGTACATCCCTCAGAGAACTCTTGCATCAATTTTTGGACATCAGGCCAGTAGCCTTTCATTCGGGACTTGGCTGCCTTCCCCAGCCCCACATCACCCCTTCCCCCACTGGCACCCCAGACTCCCTGCCCACCTCCCCATCACCCCTTGCCCCTGCTGCCTCCTAGGCTCCCCACCCACTTCTCCTTGCCCTTTCTGCCTCCCTCGAGCCCTCACACATCCCCCCATTGTCCCCTGCCCCCACTGTCTCCCAGGCTCCCCACCCACCTCATCATCACCCCTGTCACCTCCTTCAGTCCCCCACCTATCCCCCCATTGCTCTTGGCCCCCACTGCCTCCCTGGGCTCCTGTTCTCCTGGTCCCTCACCCATCCCCGCTCGACGCCCTGCTGCCATCGCAAGCTCCTCACCTACCTCCCCTTTGCCCTGACCTCCACTGCCTCTCTTGGTCCCTCACCCATCCCCCTGGCCTATCCCCCTGGCCCCTGCTGCCTCCCTGGGCTCCCTCCCCATTGCCCCTGTTCCCTTCTGCCTTCCCAGGCTCCCCCACGTTGCCCATAGGCCCTGCTGCCTCTCCCCCCACCACCCTGCCATTGCCTTGAGCTCCCTTCTGCAGCCTTGCTCCCCAGGCCCGCCACACTCCTTGCCTCTTAATCATGGTGCCACCACTAACCGCAGTTGCCCACGTTACCCACCCGTAAAGCCGCCCTGCTGGGTTATTCCCAGGAGAAGACTCCTCATGTCACAGCTTTTCCTTCACTGTGTTGTGTCCATTTCTTCTGTAAAAGTGGGACGCAGAACTCTCTCATCATCATTTCCCATTGGCATTCCCTCTGAGAGGGATGACTTGTGGTATTCAGAGCAGTTAGCCTTCTATCCTTCCAGCCCTCTGGAGACTCAGCATTTAAAATTCCCCATCCGGCTTGCAGCAGCAGTAGAGAAGACTAATGAGACCTTGGCTCCTAGCAAGAAGGGGGGATATTACACAAGCGCAAAGCTGGTGTGCGGCTGTCACGTTCCAGATCTGCTAACTCAGGCTGCACATCTCATGAGAATAGTTGAGCTCTCCAGTTCCTACACTTCCAGCCCAACCCAGGAAGTGAGAAACTCCCCCACCACACACACACCCCATCCCGCAATCGGCGGTTTCTGCTTTGGATGATGATTCTTGTCTCATCCAGGCTCAGACACTAGAAAGAAGCCCAGGGGCCAAAGTTTGGATGCAGATATAGGTGGTCCCAAATCTCAGACCTGCTCAGGGACATGGACCCATTTCTAGCTCAGACCTGGCAGCTGCATTCTGCTGTAGATTCTGATTATTTAATTGATAAAATTTGTCATGCAGTAGCACCAAGAGAGCTCAGGCAAAGATCAAAGCCTCTGTTATGTTAGGACTGCACGTGCACATAATAAGAAACCGTCCCTGCTCCGAAGAGTGAGGCGTTTTAGTACAGACACGTCCCAGTCCCTCCCCTTGCACACATGTTTGGAAGTAGGTGAACAATTTAACACCCACACGTAATCTTCTGAGTAGATTTGAATGGAAGCAGTGTTGCTGCTAGTAATACAATCCATTGAAACACACTTTGAAAATTCATAACATTAGCTTAATGGCAAAAGGTAATTGGCATGCAGTTGGAGCTGTCCTGTTATATTAACCCTGTGGGTTTCTAGGCAGACGTCTTTCTCTCGCTGAATGTGACGGGCAACAGGCATGCAGCTTGTATTTTTTATTCGGGTTGAAAAAAGATTTATATGGAAATCGTCTCAAGCCTAGCAATTCATATTCTAGTCCCATGTTTATAGGACCCTCCTGAGATGATCTGAGGCAATATAAAACAGCACGGATAATATTAGCGTCCATAGAACACTTTACACTTTCAAAATAGTGTCTCACCCTTACTCTATCCTCACAGCCTCAGAGAGTGAGAGAGGTGAATATTATTAGCCCCATTTTATGGATGGGAAAACTGAGACCCAAATGTGTTAGTGCAAACGTTTCCAAAGTGGCTGTTGATTTGGGGTGCGTAACTGGGACACTTAGTGCTGACTTTCCCCAGTGCATTCGCAGCTGCTATTGAATTTGACTGGAATTGTGCATGTTTAGCATCTCTGAGAATCTCTGGGCGTCGGAGCCTCAAAATCAGTGGCCACTTTTGAAAACTGTCCCCTCAGTGAATTGCCTATGGATACCTAGTGAACCAGGGAAAGTTGGGAATCTCTTATTTCCTTTTCCAGGAGGGGACTTACCAGGTTAAAAGATGGGAAACAAAGAGTAGGAGTAAACCATCAGGTATCACATGGAGAGACATAAATAGCAGAGTCCCTTAAGGATCTGTATAGGGACCAGTGCTGTTCCACATATTCATAAATGGTCTGGAAAAAGGGGTAATCCGTGAGGTGATAACATTTTCAGACTATACAAAATTACTCAGGAGAGTTCAATCCAAAGCTGACTGTGAAGAGTTACAAAGGGATCTCACAAAACTGGATGATTGGGCAACAAAATGGCAGATGGAATTCAGTGTTAATAAGTGAAAAGTAATGCACAATCCCAACCATCCATACAAAATGATGGGATCTAAATTGGCTGTTGCCACTCAGAAAAGAGATCATGGAGTCATTGTGGATAGTTCTCTGAAAACATCTGCTCAGTAGCGGTCAAAAAAGTGAATAGAATGTAAAGAACCGTTAGGAAAAACATAGATAATAAGACAGAAAATATCATACTACTATGTAAATCCATGGCACATTCACAACTTGTCTCCCGCATGCAGATCTGGTCACCCCAGCTCAAAAAAGATACAGTAGATTTGGAAAAAGTACAACGAAGGGCAACATGGAACAGCTTCCATATGAGCAGAGATTTCAAAAACTGGGACTGTTCAGTTTAGATAGGACATGATTGTGGGAGGGTGTGATAGAGGTGTATAAAATGATGAACGGTGTGGAGCTAGTGAATAGGGAAGTGTTATTTACCCCTTCACACAACAACAGGGGCTCACCTAATGAAATTAATAGGCAGCAGGTATAAAACAAACAAAAGGAAGCACTTCATCACAGAACGCACAGTCAACCTGTGGAACTCATTGCCAGTGGATGTTGTGAAGGCCAAAAGTATAACTGGGTTCAAAAAAGGAATTAGAAAAGTTCATGGAGGACAGCTCCATCAATGGCTATTAGCTAAGATGGTCGGGGATGCAACCCCGTGCTCTGAGTGTCCCTAAACCTCTGACTGCCAGAAGCTGGGATTGGACAACGGGATGGATCACTTGCCGTTTTGTTAATTCCGTCTGAGTCATCTGGCACTGGCCACTGTCAGAAGACAGGATACTGGGCTAGATGAACCATTGGTCTGACCCAATATGACTGTTTTACGTTCTTATGTTCCTCTTGGAGGATTCTGTATTCCATGGTGAGGGAAGTAGTCTCGGATTTCCAGCTCCCAGATGATTTCACCTGCCTGCAGCACCCTCTTGTTCCTAAGCACTATCTAGATGCAGTGACCCAAGCAAAGGGAACGCACCTTGCATGCAGTGTGACTGCTGCCGCCACTGGTACCATATTCTGTCTGATCCTGATCTAATGTCCAATAGCTTAGCTAGTAAAGAGGCATGTGATCTTTAATCCCTTGGTCACCAGACTGTTTCTGACCCTCCGAAAGCTACCAGGGGCCAGTGGGAACTGAGTTGGAGGATTCAGTCCATTTCCAATGGACAGGTATCCACACTTCAACAGTCTCCAACAGAAGAAGTACTATCGGGCAGTCTCGTCAGAGAGGCCATGAATTAAATGTGCCATGGAGACTGGCCAGCCTTCTCTCTGCCAGAGGTCGGGGCTGAGGTGTGTAGGGTTGCATAGTGAGAGAAGCTTGCACTTCTCTGTCCATAAATAGAGGACCTGTCTCCAGAGCTGTCCGTCTTTTCCTAGGGCTGGCCTTGGATCCTCTCGGCACATCTCCTGCAACACAGTGTTGTGTAGCTTCACTTTGTGGCTACGTGGTCCCTCAGAACAGGTGCTGCATTCTGAAGGCACCAGATGCTTTTAGCCCCGGGCTCAGATACCATCCCCCCCAGTGAAGTGCACTGCACATGCAGTGGTTCTGCCTTGTAGTTTTAACTGGATATGGGCTGCACTTCCTAGCCTAAATGGCTGCTGTGCACTGCTAAATGCCAGCCAGGCAGAATCTGGTTAGACAGTCACATGATCTTGTGAGGTTGTAATGAAGGGGTGATGGCACTGACCCCCTTTCTCCTTTGGCCTGTGGCAGCCACCGTGGCACAGATTCTCTTCAACCACTTGCCGTGCCACGGCGCTTTGTCATTCACCTCCGGCTCTGTGTGTTCCCCTTTTCTCAGGTGCACCCGGAAGGAACGGTGCGAGCGCTCCAGCGAGCCTCGGAGATTCGCCTCGGAGATGAAGCAGTGTGTCCGGCTCACCGTGCATCCCAACAACATCTCCGTCTCCCAGTACAACGTGCTGGTAAGCAGGACTGACCCTCCTCTCCACAGTGTCTCCTCCTTCCCGGGAAGCCTAAAGAGGTCTCACCCTCTGCCGATATTATGTCCCTGATTACCTGTAACCTTTCACTGACACGCTCAGGCTCAGTGGGAAGGACTAGCAGCTTTGTTGGATATAGTTGGTCTGGCTGGACGTCTCCCTGACATACACGGGGGTCTCACCCAGGGAGGAGGCTCTCCACTTGGATTGTTCCAAAGTCCCAATTAGAAACATGGAGGGGATCTTTCTCACTCTCTTCGTGGTGTACGCGTGCCCCATGCAGTCAGAAACGTTTCCCTCAGCGGTACCCAACAGGATGGCTGGAGCGCCCTCTGCTGCTGCACGCCACTGTGTGCCAATAGAAAGGGCCCAGCCACCCCCGGAACCTCTCCGTTCCTTCTAACGGCCTGTGGCGGTCGTTGGAATTGCTTGGTTTGCCTTAGCGGGTGCTCCTGGTGTGTTCATTGTAAATGAATTGCAGATTGGTTTCTAGATGCATAGCGCCTTAGTTAATACTGTAGACAGTGTACACTTTCTGTTTTGGACCAGTTGGGGGCTTTTTCCGTTAGTCAGTACCAATGGGCGCCTCACTCACTGGGCTTCAAGACCTGCACCTCTTGCATTAGGCCACTGCCCGTGAGTGACCCACACTCAAGTTCCTTGAAGTATTTAGGGGAAGCTAGTATTCAGGATCCTTGCCAGATCTGCAAAGTCCTTAAGCCTCAGGCAAGGAAAGACAGAGATGCGTGGGAATCAGAGCAGAGTGCAGCAGAAACCTACGCACCCCTCTTCTGTGGCACTGCAGATGCCGGCACTGTTGACTCTGGTACCAAGGCAGGTATCGAGTTTGGGGCTTGAGGGAGCGCCTTGTACATTTGCGGAACTGCACCATCCTGAGACCGTCTCAGTACCGGCTGCACTGGAGAGAGACATGTTGAGCCTTTCGGTGCCGCTATGTCTGGCAGTGCAGGAGACCTCTCTGCTCAGTACCCGCAGACAGAGGGGCACCAGCAACATTGGTGCAGCTCTCAGTGCTGTGTCAGCCTCAGTTGCCTCAAACTGCATGTCTGTCGGTATTGTGGAAGGGGGAGCCTGCAATGTTGGCTGCACTGCGTCCTTCTCTGATGAGGCATCAGTCTCTGGTACTTTGGGAGTGGCCCCTCCTTGGTCCTTTGAATTGGAGATTGGCTCCTGTTTCCCACTCTCGGAGCCACTCTTGCTACCTTCTGCCAAGGCACTACTACCCTGATAGGGAACCTTCGGTGGGAGTACCATCGAGTGGGTGGCCAGGGGTCACTGCCATCACCTGGCCAATGGCCTTTTTGGAATCTGTGGGGTTTCCCCCCTGTTTCCAGGTCATACACGAGATGTTCCTGTTCTGTGTCCTTGGAGAGGTGTGGGATAAAGTTTCGCATGGTCACACTGGCTTCCATACTCCCCACCCTGGATCCTGGAGACTGATACACTGCCCTTGATTTAAGACCCCTACTTTCATGTGCCAATTTGTCAAGGTCACAGAAAGTTTCTCAGGTTCATACTAAAGCACTTTCATTATCAGTTCATGTTCATCTCTGGAGCTTTTGCATTGCCAATTCAGTCGACCATGAGGCCTTCCAGGGTGCAGAATAAGCTGGCAGACTGCCTAAGCAGATCATTTAAAGTCACCATGAGCAGTCTTTCCACCTGTATGTCCTCCAGCAGTGGAGGACTCCCCAGATAGACCTTTTGCAGCCAAGGACAACAAGAAATGGCAATAATTTTGCTCCCGGCAAGGCTACGGTCCCGGTTCATCACAGACATTTTCCTGGTACCATGGATGAAAAAGTTCTACTATGCTTTTCCCCCAATCCCACTCATACACAGAGTGCTGAGAATGGTCAAGTGGATCAGGCCTGGATATTAATAGCCCCAGCATGGCCTTGACCACATTAGTTTTCCCCTCTACTGGATCTGTCAGTGGAGGCTCCAATTTTGCTCCTGTTGCACCTGGACTTGATCTCCTAAGATCATGGTTGACTTCACCACTCTAACCTGAGGGCCCTTCATTTAGCGGTCTGGAGGCTCCATGGATAACTTCTAGAGAGGAGTCTTGCTCAGAGGAAGTTTACTGAGGGGTAGCTTAGTGAGGGGGAAGGGATAGCTCAGTGGTTTGAGTATTGACCTGCTAAATCCAGGGTTGTGAGCTCAGTTCTTGAGGGGGCCATTTAGGGATCTGGGGCAAAAAATCTGTCAGGGACAGTACTTGGTCCTGCTAGTGTAGGCAGGGGACTGGACTCAATGACCTTTCAAGGTCCTTCCAGTTCTATGCGATAGGTATAGCTCCACTATGTCTTGTTAACAGTACAAAAGTTTCTAGCAGAGCTGCTTACATGCCAAAATGGAGGCATTTTTCTGTTTGGTCTTGTCAGTGTGGAGCCTAGCCAATACAGTCCTCTGTGCAGCATATCCTGCACGAGCTAGTGCACCTAAAATAGCAAGCATTCGTACTATCTTCTATCAAGGTCCACCTGGCAGCAATGTCAGCTTTTCATCCTCATGGGGATAACTGTTCTATACGCTCTAATGATACAACAATCAGATTTGTGAATGGCCCGGAAAGATTGTACCCTCAAATAAGGGGACCTATCCCACCCATGGACTTGAACCTAATTTTATTGAAGATCATGGGGTCACCATTTTAGCCTCTAGCAACATGTTACTTACTGCACCTGTCTCTGAACTGCATGCTCTGACATCCAAACTGCCCTGTACATTTTTTTTTAAGGACAAAGTGTTTTTGCACCCTCATCCAAGATTTCTCTCCAAAGTGGTATCTAATGTTCATATTAACAGTCAATTTACGTACCCATGTTTTTACCCAAAGCCACATGTCAATAGAGAGGAGCAACGTCAGCACACATGAGATGTTAGAAGGGTGTTGGCATTCTACATAGACAGGACTAAACAGTTTTGTTTGTCAACTCAATTGTTCAAGGCCGTGGAAGACAGAATGAAAGATCTCGTGCTCTCTTCACAAATAATTCCATCGTGGATAACTTCCTGCATTTGTGGGGGATTTGGCAGGCATTTCCCTGCCAAGCAAAGTGACATCCCACAAGATCACAAGCAGCCTCGGTGGCCTTCCTTGCACAAGTCCCTCTCCAGGAGATCTGCAGAGTGGTCTTCACACCTCCATTATGGCATTATTGGGTACTCCAGAGGTGATGCTAAATTTGGATGAGTTTTACTCCAGTTTGTGTGCACATGAACGGCGCTCTATCCTCCTGCTTAATGAGTCACCTCCAGTGGACTGCACATGAGCAATCACTCAGAGAAGAAAAATCAGTAACAAATCTTGCATACATTTGTTCTTGGAGATGTGTTGTTTGTGTTCATTCCACCATTCACCTTCCTATCCCGCCACATCAGAGCTGTCCAGCAAGAAGGAACTGAGCTCAGGAATGGCTGAGCCCTTTACACCAGCATGCACACAGCACCAGAGAGCACTCGAGCTTCCCCGACAGGTACCAGTGTGGGAAAAATTTCCCATGACTGTGCTTGGGGTAGCGCACACCGCGAGTGGAATGGATGTGAGCAACGCACCTCGAAGAACAACAGGTACAAAAGGTTCGGTCAGGTTTTCCCCAGTTCATGGCGAGGAGCTGAATGCAGTTCTGAAGGGGGATCGCAGATCCATCAAAGAGGAACGCTCACCCGTTGCAGCCAACTTCTTTACCTTGGACAACAAAGATACTGGAATTATAGCCGTGTGCAAAATATGGACAATCCACATTGGCCGTGTTAGAATTCAGCTTCTAGGACTGCGATGGGGAGGCATGCTAGGACCATTTAATATACTCCAATTTCCCTTCACTTCCCAGACCAGGGTCTCTTTGTTGAACTACCAAAGCACCCAGGCCTGGTACAGTTTCAACACTGAACGCCCAGAGCAGAGGCATGGGGACCCTAGAAATAGCTGTTTGCAGCCCATCTTGGCCAGGGTTTATGCTTTGCTGCATTCAGCCCCCTCTCTCGCTCAGCACTAGATTTAGCTTCTGTGGCAGAGAGCCATTAAAGGCAGCAGTTGGCACTGCAGGACAACTATGATGCTAGGGGAGCAATGAGTGTTACTGTTCCTTTTGGAAAGGCCTTTTCTAGGGACAAGAAGTGAGCTCACTGCAAAGGATTTATTCAGTTTCCAACCTGTCTACAATACCTGATGACAGCTGTGCCCATTACGTTGGTATTTTTGTGTTGTGGACATGTGCCCACTAGGAACTGAAGCGGGGCCGATTTCATACAGGCCATTGAACAACTGGTCATATTGACCTGGTCTGGATTTGAACTCACAGCCTAGAAATGAAAAGCTCCATCTCCCTTCACTGCTTTTTTGAGCCAGTGAATAGCTCCCCATGCTTTGTGGACTCAGGGGAGCGGTCAAGGTCTAGTAGCTGGCCGTCCTTCAGGTATTTAGGGTAGGGTGTTTGAGGTCTAATTTTTAGCCTGTATGCCAAGTCCTTGCGGCTCTGTTTCTGCCTCTTACCTTTCCAGTGACTTAACCTTCCCAGGCGTCCGACAAAAGCGACCGGAGACGTGGTAAATCGTTTGTTCTTCTGGGAGTGCAGCTTTTTATTTGTAATTCCCTCAATAGTCTCTGAATTTTCCTATGTTAGAATAAAGACTGGTTCAGGGTGATTGAGTCCCCGTGACAGTCCAAGTCAGCCTAGGGCTATTGTTGTCCTCAGCATATTGCTGAGGGCCCATATGAACGGAGTTGTTGGATCTCAGTCTGCTCCTAGTGGGCTGGTGTCCACAGCACAATAACCACCATCTCAAATGGTTTATTGGCAAACCCTAGCACAAGTCAAAGACTGATTGGGTCCTGGAGACTACACTGAGTTTGGGGCAGTTCTGGTTAGGGGAGAGCTCTTCCGCGATCATGCCAAGTTCTTCCCTGACGTGAGGGTAGGGAATGTGCCTGTTTGTTCAGCCAGTGCTTAGGCCTATGGAAGGTATTGTCCACATGACAACACTAACTCTTCTTTGCAGCAGAGGTGCCCAGGGACTTGGGAGTCACATCTGGGTCTGGCTCAGTCCTAGGCTGTGCTCATGGACTATATGAGAGGAGAAGGGTGCTGGAGAGGGAACCTTCTGTACTCACTGCAGGGGCTCCAAAGCAGGAGCTTTTGTTCCTTAGCGGCAGCTCCAAGCTTATCATATTTCTGCCCTAGGTTTTCAGGCCTTTTCCTTGGTGACTGTGCTCAGAGAAGTGACAAATCTGCAGTCTGCTTTTTACACCCTCGTGAGCAAGTTCCCTGGCCGGGACAGCGGCCTGGTGAGAGCTCCAGGCTTCCCCTCCACGGCTGGTCCTGGTGCATTGGCGGGAGGGAGGAAGTGACAGAGGTGGAGCCATTCAAGAGAAGCACTATGTGTTGTCCTGGGGACAAGCTCATGCCAGTCCTTGAGGCGTCTCCCTCTCCCCTCCCATAACCTGGCAGGAACAAACTGCTCCCCTGCCGGCCAATGAACTTACAGGTGATTTGTAAGACTGGTCAGACCCATGGTCCCTCTCCTCTGCGCTCTAGCTATCTCTGAGGTGGTTAATGCTGGATGCCTTAGGCGAAGGCACACAACTCCCATAGTGCACCTCAATGGGTGATGAGAACATGGGAAAGCAACAAGTGGGATTTTTGTTCCCTCATTCTACTGCTTCATGGATGGGCAGAGGGACGCGTCCACCAGGCCAGTAGCTGCACTCCCACTGCATGTAATTGGGTCTCCTGTCAGTGACTGGCATCTCAGACGCTCACAGACCTCATGCTCAGAACTAGCTTATATAATGAGGGAGCATGCAGTACACTGGTTGAGCACATGTGATCATTTCTCCCTCTAGTGGTGGCCCTAGGAAGGATAAGGCTCTAGTATTTGCTAACCACGAGTGGAATAACGCCTTTAGATCACTGGCAGGGGGCTCGTGCTACTGGTGTGGAAGTACCCCGCTGCCGGGGTTTGTATATTTGTGGCCACGGTTTGTTACCAAGGCATGTGGGGGTAGTGGGGTGGATGCAGCTGACAGAGCAGAGTTATAATTAGAATCGTAAGAGGGACCTCATGTAAAATGGATCTTCCGTTCCAAATGGTAAGAAACCCAGGGATGTTTTGTGAGAACATGAACATCCTGGAAACCAGCTGTTCGATTTTTTTATTTCATTGCACTACATTAGTGGCAAGGCCAGTGGCGCCAGGGATTCCAGAGTGCCGGACAGCGACAGAGCTCCTACCTGTCCTTTTATTTACGATGATAATGCCCTCGCAGATTGGGATCTCGGGGCCTGCTGGTCTTGGAAGCAAGTGATCAAATGGGGCAGGCATTTCTGAGCTGCCTGTAAAGGTGATGTAATTCAGCTGGCCCACTAGAGGGAGCGGATGCTGGTGGCTTACTGAAGGCTGTAACTAGACTCTCTATACACAGGAACTTGTTGGTGACAGAGAGCTCCCTCTGCTGGTGATGCTAGGAGAGGAGGCGTAGAGAGTTAGACTGGAGCGCTACAGTTTCTCTGTAGTCCGCAGAGTGCCTCTTGTGAGTAATAGTCACCTTCCTCAGAAACCTTGTGCCAAGGGGCCAGCACGCCCCAGTCTTCACAGCCTATTCCAGAGACTCCCCAGCCAATATTACACTGCATGACCAATGTCGAGCACTCCACACCACTGACCCGACTTGAACTCACCCTGCACGGTGAAGCAGCAGACACCGCCCCTGCATAGCCACACGCCACCTGTGTTTACATCTGCATCCCATCCTACCCTCCCCAGAGTTGCTGCTTTCTGTTGAAGGAGGATCCTTTATCTAGCAAGAGGCTCTTTGTCCAACCTCTCCAGTGTAATTCTCTTTCTGCTGCCCGTGTCTGTCCGGCGTTGAGCTCAGCGCTCTCTTTCTCTCTCCCCCGCTCCCTTGGTTTGCAGCTGGTCCTGGAGACCTACAACGTCCCTGAGTTGTCAGCAGGGGTCAACTGCACCTTCGAGGACCTTTCTGAGATGGATGGCTTGGTGGTGGGGAACAAGATCCAGTGCATCTCCCCGGCTGCCAAGGAGGTGCCCCAAATCTTCATGGAGAATGGTGAGTGTCTCAGGCCTTCCCTACGTGAACACTGGGGTGGGTGCGCTGCTTCCCTCCCGCAGGTTGGTGAAAGCACAACAGCTCAGAGAACAGCGCCTTGTTGGCTCTGCACGTGTCTGTATGAGCTCTAACGCTGCCAGTGTACTAACAGCATATTTACGAGCATTTTGTCCAGTCCAGTCTTATACATCTCAAATGATGGGGCTCACATCCCAGTCCAGGACATCTCAGTGTCAGGTAGTTTATCCAGCTATTCTGCCTGAATGATCCCCTCCTTAATTTCATCACACTCCTCCTAGCTACATATCTGCATGCAGCTCCCTAAATCAGTCTCTTGCTTTTACACCCTTTAGGTTTACAGTCCGTTATCCCATCCCTTTCGCATAATAGCCTCTTCCCCAAGACAGACGTGCTTATCCTTTCAGGCCAGCCCCCAATCTATTTGGTTTCTCTTCCCTCAGTTGTCTCCAGTTTGTCCGCAGCCCCCTGCAATGGGGCACTCAGAACTGAGCACAATATTTCAGGTGCATGTAGGGCTCTAGCTGCCCCTAGCTGCCCAGCAAGACACTATAAGATGTGCCTATGCTGCTAGGCTTCCCCCAAGGCCTTAAATTGGGTCACAGGCAGGTGGGCCAGTGCAAGGGGAAACTGCCATTCTCATTCTCTGTATTATTTGTGAACTCCAGGTGTGAATTTAGTCCTAGTGAAAGATGCCTGGAGGTCCAGAAGCTCTCCCCTGGTGCGCTTCAATTCCGGAGTAAGCTGGTCGCTCCTAAGGAGTCAGAAGGCAGTACCCATCTCCACTGCCCACTCAGTCCTTTCCTGCTGTTGACTAGCCTACCAAGAAGGATGCTAGTTAGTGGAGCTTGCAATGGGGACTTCTCTGGTGTGGACCGTTGTTCATTAGGGACCCGTCTCAGAGCCACGAGCAAACGGAAGGAGTGACACTAGAGTGAGGGAGAAAAAGGAGTATTTCTAGAGTCTGATTTTCAGAAAAGTTGAGTTCCCGCAGCTCCCATCACCGTCAAGAGCTGGCATTCTGCACCTCTGAAAATATGCCCCTGGGTGCAGACTGCCAGAGGGTGGATGGAAGAGAGGGATGGGAGGTGTCATAGCTTCTTCCCAACCCCCGGAGCCAGCCAGTCCCTAGAGCAGCTTTTTAAATATACCCCAGGCACTGGCAAAGTTGTTAACAGAGAAGTCAAAGCCATCGGCTGCAGATGGGCAGCAGAGTCGAGTGATGGTGGCACAATGTATTCAGGAGTGTGTGTGTACGGGCGCGTGTGGAGATGAATTGTCAAACTTGCTTTGGCCTGATTGATTAATGAATCTTTCCGGTGAGGAGGAAAATAATAGCGGTAGAAGGGCCAGCCAGGTCAAAGCCTTGCATTAAACATGCAAGTGGAGTGGATGGAGGATGGGGGTAGGTGAGGAGAGAAAAGGAGTGGGTGGATTTGGGAGGTGGTTAATGGGGGAGGGGTCAGCTCCAGGGGAGGCTCAGTGTCTACTGTGGATGGGGGGCTGGCAGCCTGTGAGCTGTGGCTGTTCCCTGTGGGTTGGGAGTGGGGCTTGGAGGCTGTTCTGACTCAGAGAGAGAAGCCTGGAAGGAAGTGAAGACACGTGGTTAGGTTGGGAAAAGAGGAGAGAGACCTCAAGGTAGTATTGAGCCCCCAGTATGGCATTCCCAGGGGAACCCCCTAAAGACTCAACATGCACCTAAGCATGGCAATCTCCTGGGGAACTCAGCAGCCCCTCCCAGCCCCCGGGGATGCTATTCACACGGGGATCGTCCTTGGTGCCCACACTCCCCTCAGCAGGGAGTTCACAGAGGACACCCCTTCGGGACTCAGCAGTGTATTGTTCACAGGAGAACCCCAGCCCTAGGTGCTGCATGTCCCCGCAGCAGGCTGTTCCCTGGGTTCACCCCACCTCAGCGGAGTGGGTGTAAGGAGGGCCTGCCTGTGAATGTAGCCCCGGGCTCCCAATAGGTCACACTTGCTCCGTCCACACTCACACTACCTAAGCCAATGTGCTCACAGCCTTTAGCGACAAACAGCGGAAGTAATTGAGGCAGAACATTCACCCAGAAAATGAGTCCCAGCAATGGAGAGCAGGTGTGCCCTTCCATTCCTGTGACACCACAATGCTCAGCAAGCCAGCCAGTCATCCTGCGATCCACCCGGCCTCCCTGCCTAGGGGCCTACTGTGACCCCCTCAGCCTGCAGAATGAAGCACCGTTGCTGTAGCATCCAGTGTTCACGTCCTCCTTATTCTGATTAGCTCCACACTAACGTCGCTCCCTCCTCTCACTTGCTGGCCTGAATTATCATAGACTCTGATTAGTAAGAGATGGAAAAGACCTGGCCAGCCCCAACCAATCCAGCTCCCCCATTGGCTTATTAAACAAGATTCCCAGTGGTAAACTTTCCCCAGGCTGATTTTAAATGACTCAAGAGATGGGGCTCCCGTCACTGAGAAGGGTCCAGGAGACCTGGAAATCTTTCCTCATATTGGTGCTCTTGTCTTAGATTTTACTCCCATTGACTGAGCTTCTTGAAGTAAGGACTTCAGGGGTCAGGCCCAATCTACCTACATTTTCCTTTGCTCAGTTCCTATTTATCAGGCCTAATCCTGGGGTCCTTACTCAGGCATAGCTTCTGCTGACATCATTGGGAGGTTTGCCTGTGTGAGAGCAGACCTGGCGCATTAGTCCTAGCTGTCTCCTTGGAGTACCCTAACCAGTTCAACCATAGCATGTCTAAATTTCAGAAACACACAGGGGTTAGGAAATGCCATGCTTTGATACCACAGTGATGCTGCGTAGCTTAAAAATTTAGAGGGACAGTCCTTAGTCATTGCTTGGCCAAGCCGTACATATTTAATTCTCTCAAATCTTTCCTTGTGAGTTTTCGTTGCTCTTCATTGGTTGGTGTTGGTCCTGCTTTGAGTAGGGGGTTGGACTAGATGTCCTCCTGAGGTCTTTTCCAACCTTAATCTTCTTTGATTCTCCAAGTATCTTTCAATATGATGAATCCATTCTGGGGCTGAGGTGCCCAGAACTGGATGCATTATTCCGATGTGATCTCTCTCTGTCTCTTCCCTGCCACCCCAACACACTCATCATTGTGGAAGCTGACAGCCTGTTGATGTGATAACACATGCAGCTAAAAATTACACTGGATTACGTTTTTCCAAAACATCTAAATGACTAGAGCCCTGTGTGGATACAGAAATGTGGATCTGCAGCCGATCCACGTCCGCGGGAATCATCTTGTATCCACCCCATGATTTTCACTTCGTCTTTTATCTGTATCCACATAAGCACCACACCCACAGCAGCACACTCCCTGGAGTGTCTGTGTACATGTGTTGTGTACTGTATAAGAAAGCTATATGGCTTAATAAATGTGCACATAATTATTATTGTTGTTGTTATTTTAAACATCAATCTGATTATACAACAGACATCAGAACAAACAGCTTTTTACATTAAAATAATAAAATAAACATCTCACCTCAATAGTGCTTGAAAATCACAAACTGGTCTATGAAATAAAAAAGTCAGTGGCCTAGTTAGCTTATGATTTATTAAGTCATCCCCCTGAGAGCTCACCAATCCCAGGTTCTTTGCACCAGCTACTGTTCTCCCTGTGGAAGCATGCAAGGGGAATGCAACCCCTGGGCTACAGTGCTGAATTTTTGTCAGTGTTTGCCAGGGCTGAGTCCTGGCCCCTCTCAGCTTGGCAGGTCATCCTCCGAGGTGGGGGTTATGGGGCCAGGGAGTGAGGAGCGGAGACAGGTGCTCTGTCATTCCAGGTCAGTTTCCCCACATGGGCGCAGGAGGGGGATGCAGGGGTTAGGGGCACCTAGGAGGAGGGCAAAGATGCTCTCCGGTTGCCCAGCCATTGATTAATTTGTGCCACACCAGGTCAGTTGGAGAGTCAGGCAGCTGCTTCTGCAGAGTAAGTCAGTCTGGGCTTCCCTCTCTGACTGACCTGGAACAGAAATGAAGTCAAGAGGGGTTTCCTAAATTGCTTGGCTGCTTAAACTGCTGTGATAGGGGCATGGGGGATTTTGTCTCCTGTCTTGATCTATCACCTCCACTTTCTCTGTACCCGGGGGAGAGGGGATATAGGCTCTGGAAGGCAGGAAAGCCTCCTCATAGGCTATGAGCTGCAGAAAGCTGCTTCCCCGCCTTTGAGAACCTATATTTAGAGCCCTGTGCGGATATAAAATTTGTATCTGCAAAAATGGTCCGCAGGTATAAAGCAAATATCCGTGGATTTACAGGGCTCTATAAATGACCAAAGAGCCCAATATGTGACTTTTAAAAATGGGACTTAGGCTTGTAAGTTACTTAGGTGCTTTGGCAAATGTTATCCATTGGCTTTATTTCCTACCACCACGTGGCATAGCAGGCTTCTGTCTACTGAAGTTTATTATTCATGCAGCGGTGTGTAGCGTTGTTAACAGCAGCTACATTCCACTCTAGAAGCAGCTGCATTTCAGTGGTGGGTGGAATGATCTCTATTTCTCCCTTCCAGAGGTATTGAGAGGCTTAGGTTGGTTAACATTTGTAACTAATTTGAGGTACAGTCTTATGCCTGGTCTACACTAGGAAATTAGGTCAGTATAACTTTCGCGCACGATGTGAAAAATCCATCTCCCTGAGTGGCGTAGTTAAGCCGACCTAACCCCTTGTGTAAACAGTGCTAGGTCTATGGAAGAATTCTTCCATCGACCTGACTACTGCCTCTTGGGAAGGTGGATTACCCATGACAACAGGAGAACCCTTTCTGTCGCTGTAGTTAGTGTCTACACTGAAGCCCTACTGTGGCGCTGCTGCAGCATTTAAAATGTAGACCAGCCTATAAAAGCCATGGCTGGAAAAAACCCTGCTGTGTTAGATCAAGTTCAGCCTCCTGCATGGAGAAGTCTAGAGTCTGCAGGCAGGAGATGTGGCAACAGGGCAGTGTTATGAATTAATGCTATTGGTCGTTATTTGCTGAGTATAATTACTGTGTATAAAGCACAAAGGCAGACCCTGTTTCCAAGACCTTACAATCTGAATTAGGCAAACAACTCAATTCAGACACACATGGCACTGGACTGAGTGCCAGGAGGCCTGGGCTCTATTTTCAGCTCCACCACTGACCTGTTGTGTGACCTTGGACAAGTCACTTCCCCTCTTTATGCCTGTGCTTCCCAATCCCACCTCTGTGTTGCAAGTTTAGAGGGGAGGTTCTTTGGGTGGTAGGGACTGTCTCTACCTCTGTGTGGGCCTCTGATACGAATTAGAGTGTCTAGATGTAACTGGGATGCAAATTCAGAATAATAAGAGCATTTTCTCCAGTGGCCACTGATTCTTGGTACCTCAGTGTTTAGGCATCTGGCTTGAGACACTTTGGCCTGACCGTGGAACACCCAGCCCTCCATTCAAGCCCAAGGAAGCTGGAGCTGCTCCGTGCTTCTGAAAATCAAGCCCTAGACATCTCAAGCTGTGGGGAGGGGGCTAAAATTGTGCCATAAAACTGTTGGTCCCCTTTGGCCATAATTCTGTGGGCCGTGGTGCAGATTTGTGACCTGGCCGTTAATGATGCACTTGGTTATTAATACAATCATCCAGTCACCTCTCATGATCCTTTGCTCTTTCCCCAGGAGACCATCACATTGTCCAGCTCCAGCTCAAGTCCAAGGAGACAGGCATGACCTTCGCCAGCACCAGCTTTGTCTTCTACAACTGCAGCGTCCACAACTCGTAAGTTTGTATTCCCCTGATGTGCATTCCCCCCCACCCCACAACTTTGTCGTGCTGCTTTGAATCCATCCCAGCTGCCCTCACTGGCTGGTCCGGGTAGCACAGAGACAGCCATTTCAGTGCTGAGGAGACCTTCAGTCCTGTCACTTGGGGCTTGGTACAACATCTGTCCCACAGATTAGCCTATGCTGGGTGACAGGTACCCTCCTGCTATTGGAAACGTGCAGGACAACATGGAAACAACTTATTAAACTTCGTCGTAATGGGCTTTGAGCTGACATGGTTTATACTCAGACACCCCTCAGGCAAACCACCACATCCCTGGGGATTTGTCTGAGGACTGACTGAGAGGAAATTGAGTCACAACCTCAGCACATGGCCATGTGGACTTTAGTGGCTATTCATGTGAAGCCCGATCCTGCACTCCCTTGCGCTCGATCAAACCTTGCTCATGCCATCAGCCACTGAGACCACTCCAGTTAGCTAACACCCGGCTTGGTACTAAGCGTTGGCAGGATTTGGCCTTGAATGGACAAAGGGCCAATTAATGGTAGCTTTGTTTTTGTGTGTGATGAGGACACTGTTCTCTAGGCACTGGATGGAGTACCACAGGCTGATTTGTGTTCCTACCAGGAACCCCTTTTCTATCCTGGATCATCCTGCTGTGTTTCTGGGATCTGTCTGGAACTCCCATCTTGTTAAGCAATATGGGAAGGGTGAGGTGGTCTGGACCAATACATGGAGACTCTTTAGAACATCTGATGTGGGACTAGAGTCATCACGGTGCAGGAGATGAGTGTGTAGGATTCATATGCCAAGGCACAGGGGGGACCTCTCTTCAGCGGATTGCTGTGTTCCTCAGCAAGGCAGATGGGCTCTGCCCACATCTCCAGGCCATCATCTTTCCCAGACAGGGCTCCAGAAGTGCCAAGAGGCAATAATTACCGCAGTGAAGTGATTCACAAGCAAAGGCAAATCCTATTTCCGTATCCCCGCTTCTTTGAGAAACAGCAGCGAGGGAAAAAAAAGAAAAGGAAGTGATGGGGTGTTAAATATTTATGGCATGTTTTGGTTGCTGACTTGACAAACTATAATATGCCATCCATTTTTAATTTGATTTATCAGAGTAAGCACTTGTTACCAATTTAAAGAACAGCTCTTAGCATCAGTGCTTCGGATGGATTGACATAGAGCAAGATTTCAGAAAGGACAGAGAAATGGTGTCTGCCTGTCCGTCTGATGCGGCGGGGTGGTATTTTTCACACATGCATGTTTAAAGGATCCAATGGCACATCAGTGGTAGTGAAACTCCCCCTGTAGCACTATTTAAACCCTCCCTTACACAGGGGTAGGACGTCCATTGGGTCTCCTGGCCAGACGAACATGTGAGCAGGGGGCAACACAGAGTCCTACCATGTGAGGGCAGTATGTCAGTTCAGTTCCTAGTGAGTCCACACAAGACACAAAGAAGCGATGTAGGGGACACCCTGAGCAAGGACATGCAGTTGCAGTCAGCCGGGCTTTCCCCCAAGAAAGCAAGAGATGGTAACCTAAGGGGAAAGTAAACCAAAAAGCTGACCTGTCCTTTGACCCTGGGTCAAAGGCATTCTCGCCCTCTGCCTCCCGAGTAGCTGCTCTGATCGCCTTCCCCCTGCCCACCTGTGCCAGGGCCAAGGGGGGTGGAGCAGAATTAACCCTGTGCTCACCAGAGCGTTGTACCCTGTTCCGCTTGGAAAGTGGGTCAGTAAAGCTGACATGGAAAGGGGCACTCAGAGCCATTTTATACAGGCTGGTAAGGGTCAGAATGGGCCTAATTCTGTTCTCTGGCACTGGGTGTAATAGCCATGTACCTCTGTTGACCTCTCCAGAGTTATTCTGGGTTTACTGATGTGTTTTTGGAATCAGGCCTAACGTATCTGATTCACAACCACGTTGGCAGTGCCCGTTCTGCTCACCGCCGCTGACCAAAACCACCATCCTAACTGGCATGTGTGTGAACCAGTTTCCTTATTGGCAGCCTCAACAGATAGACCAAGGAGTGAGTGGACCATGGGACTTGGTCCTGGGGCCGGGGTGGGGCTCCTTGACAGGGGACTGTGCGCACTCCCTGGGTTCTTGAGGGCTGGCTGGGTTTAGTGAGATCTTCTCTCTCTGTCCCCAGGTGTCTGTCCTGTGTGGAGAGCCCCTATCGGTGTCATTGGTGCAAATATCGCCACGTCTGCACCCACGACCCCCGCTCCTGCTCCTTCCAGGAAGGGCGAGTCAAGCTGCCAGAGGTAGGAAGGGGCACTGTGGGGGCGGCCTGTACAGAGGGTTCGGGGCCAGTGCACTGCTCGTGTCTGACTGAAACCAACAAACTACCGCCTTTCCCTGTCACCGATTCCCGCCCCTTCTACCTGTCACTGCAACACCCTCCCTTCCCCGCTCCCTCCCCCATTTCCGCCCCGTTTACCCTGTCACTGCAACACCCTCCCTGCCCCTCCCCCATTCCCGCCCCTTCTACCCTGTCACTGCAACACCCCCCCTTCCTCTCCCACTCTCCCATTTCCGCCCCTTCTACCCTGTCACTACAACACCCTCCCTGTCCCTCCCCCATTCCCGCCCCTTCTACCCTGTCACTGCAACGCCCTCCGTGCCCCTCCCCCATTCCTGCCCCTTCTCCCTGTCACTGCAACACCCCCCCGCCCCTCCCCCTCCCCCATTCTTGCCCCTTCCACCCCATCACTCTCATGCTCCCCTCAACTCCCCTTCCCCTTCTTTGCCTCACTTTGTTGCTTCATCCTACTCTCCCCACGCTCTGCTGAGCCCGGCCCTTGCTGCTCTGTACGCTGGGCAGCTGCTGATATGGGCCGGCATCTCTGCAATCAGGCTGAAAGCCAAAGAACTTAACCCCCGCAGGCTGGCTCGCTACCCCAATCCCTCAGCACCGTAACATGTCGCACGCGGGTATTTTCTGCAACGGCTGACGGCCGAAGCCAGCTGCGAGGCATAGAGGCGAGGTGATCCAAGTGCTTCCGCTGGAGAGCGGGTAGGACACAAGAACAGCCTGTTCGACCCGGGGAGCGGTCTGGTTCTGCTTTATGGCGCTGTCATCGCCGGAGCCTGCTCTGTGTCTGGCTCCGTTCTCACGCTGTCAGGGCGTCGAGCGCAGAGGTGCGTGTAGCCAGCCGGCGCGGTACGACTCGTTGTCAGCATCTGAGTGCCCGCATTCCTGAGCCGAGCCCAGAGCTCTCCCCGGCTGGGTTGTTGTCCCTGCCACGCATGGCGGAACAGACGCCGTGGATACATAATATATTGTCAGCCTTTCCCAGCCTTGACTTGGAGGCCTGCCTCCGAATGTAAGACAGAAACGTAGGGAGTGTTAGTTGTGGAAGCCATTACAGCTGCCACTGCTCACCAACAAGCAAGCTCCCTGGCTCTCGAAGCCAAGGGGCCTGCAAAGACAGGATGGACTTGTACGGGTGAGGGGGACTGCTGCGGGAGGGAAGGGAGGAAAGTGGCTTTTAGGCTTGTGCTCCTGGTTACTGGGAGCCTTGATTTCCCACCCTGAGGACCCAGTCCATCAATGCTGTAAGCAGCCCAACCCATGGAAGGCGAGGCCGGGCTTCACTGCCACTTGTCAGACAGGGCTGTATTAGACCGTACAGCTTAGCACAGAACTAGCTGCTGTACTGAAAGTACCCAGCCTGGCTGGGACCCAGGGAACAGTCACAGCCGAGTGGAGCTCAGGAGAATACATACGGAAAACCACTTCATTATTCGTGGTGAGGAGAAGTCTGAGTGTGCTGGCCTGGCTGGCATATGACCCAAGCTGGCCTGTTTTTCGCCTGTCCGGAGGGACCAGTATCTATTACAAGGTCTGATATCTCATGACTCACCGGGGACAGGACTGTTGCTGAACTCCAGCAGAAAGCTGGGAATCCCTGTTCTCCGCTGATGGGTAACATTTTTTCCCCTAGCCGTGAAGGTTCATAAGGTATAAAACACCCTTGCATCTCCTGGGGCTATCGAATAGCACATTAGTCTATAACCTAGCCAGTCTGTCTGCAGTCCTTTTGCTGGGCCTCCAGGCATTTACTGCATCCTCCTCCCTCTCACTTCTGAAGCCACCAGGCCTTCTTGTTTAGCATGTCTGTGGGTTGACGGTTCAGTCCTGGAGGCAGCAATCTTGAACTACAGTGACCACTGTGCAGGACATAAATATTCATGGGCAGGAAGCTGCCGGTACTTAGCCTGCTGGGACTCAGCCTTCACTGTTAGTCTGCTTTGAAACGTGCTGGGGATGTGGTAGGAAGACAAGCTGTTCGTTGTCAGTCCAGTGTTTGGTGTTTCTGGTAGGTCTTTCCCAACCAGATGGCTTGTACTCCCCATGATCAAGCATCATCAGGAATTGGCCACTGTGAAACACCCCTGCCTGTTACAGGTTCTTTCCATCTTTCACTTCTGGATCAGGTGGAGCCTCAACTCGTTGTGCAGGAGGTCAGACTGGATGATCATAATGGCCCCTTCTGACCTTGAAGTCTATGAGTCTCGTAGGTAATTTTTTCTCTTGCACATGTTTCTGCTTTTCTGCTGCAGTGCAATGCCACTGTGGTTTGGATCTTTGGCCGCCCCTTTGTTCAAGTTGCAACCCACGTGCAGATTCCTATTTACCTAGTCCAGAAAACTGGTAGGTGGCTGTGCTGTTTGATTGAAAATGGTCCTTTCCTCTGCAATTGGTGCCATCTAGGTGGAGTCCCATCCTCCTGCTTTTGAGAACTGGAGAGGGTGCTGGTAGCCTAACTCTCCTCTCCAAACATGAACAAGTAAGCAGCAGTTTAGGTGGTTGCTTCATGCCTTCAGCTGATTTGTTTCTGAGATATAGTGTCTCCAAACAAGAGATCAAGTCCTACCTATGTTTGGCTGTGTGAATTGCACTCAGTCACCCCATTTGGTAGAGGATACTCCCATAAAGTTACAGTTTTCTTCTAAGTGGCTTGAGGAAAAATCTCAGTCTCTTGGTTTACAAATGAGGCACAAGCACGATCGTCTTTCACTTTGGACCCAGCAACTGGCAAAAAGTGTCTCAGATCAGGAGATGTCATTCTTTGTTCTGCTTCCTCATGTAAATGAAGCACCGCTGAGTATTTGGAAAGACGACTCAGCATCAGTAGGACAACCTTCAAAATCAAAATCAACCATGGTCGTTTGCTGCCTGGAAGCACGAAGAATGCGATGTGGCTGCAGGGCAGGTTCTGCTCAGTTGCTGGTCTGGTCTACACATGTTTGGCATTCTTCAGTTAACACCATAGAATCAAAGAAACTAGAGCTGGGAAAGACTTCTAGAGCATCTAGTCCATCCCCACAAAAGCCAAAGGAGGATTGCCTGTAGAGCATATACTGAAATATTTTGTCCAGTTTCCTTTAAATTTCATAAGTGGCAGGTCTCTCAGCAGCTCCTGGAGACATTATTCCACTCCTGAGAGATTTCTCGGTGAGACAGTGTTTCCTGTTATTCAGCCCAATATTTTCCTCTTTTAATTACATTCCATGTCTTCAAGTTGTGTACTTTTCAGTTCTAGTCATTCCTGGCAAGCCCACTAACTGCTTGTGCTGAAGCATTGGTTCTTCAAGCCATATGGCCTTCTAGCTTCTTCAGATATGGCTGTCCCTTCACCTACCATCAGGAGCCTTTCATGCATGCGATTAGATGCTTCACTCTCCAGTGTGGACATCAGCTGGGACCCAGTTTCTGTCTCCTCTTCAGCCTGCCTTCTTTCTGTCATCTTCCAGAGCATCCAAAACCCATGTCGTTAAGTGCACCTGTTTCTATTGATCTTCCTCTCCATCCCTAATGCCTTTCTTGCTACCTTGATGTGCACTTTCCCTTCTTTGGGAAGTTCTTCACTTCCCCAGGGGAGGAGGATGTTGCATACCACTTGGGAGGAGGATGTAGCTGCAGTATCAACTGAGCAGGCATTCATACCATCTTGACGTCCTAGTGTTGTGGATGGAGCATCCCATTTGCAATCTTGTGGACACACAGCTAAGCAGTTTAGTGACTCCTTGCCAAGCAAACAAACACTGATGGAACTTCATCACATGTGTAATTGCCAGCAACTCCTCCTATTTAATCAGCATTTCAGCATATCAGACTTGTTCCCTCCCCCACAATCTGGCCCATTTGCTGACACGGTCACCTTAATTTGACTGTCTTTCCTTCTCCCATTGCAGCATGTTGAAAACAAACCCCAGGCCTAGTGTGAACTCAGTCTTCCCACTCTGGTAGCACGTGGCTGTGCTTATATCCATGACCCCTCTTACATGTTGGAGTGCTGATAGGGATCTCTCAGGGGATTGTGTAGCCAAAGGTTGTTCCTATATCCCACTTTCCTCAGATGCTCCACACATCTCCTGGTGTATATAGGTCTGACTCCCTTGCTGATCTCTCCCGTAGTCCTGTACAGTATGTTCTGATGAGAACTTTTCTGTCTTTAGTTGTTATTTACTGATTTGATACGGTACCAGCTTGCTTTGAAGAATTATCCTATGGGTTGGAGACATGGAGAAGGCCTGTGAGGTCATCTACTTCACCTCTAGCAGGGCCAAGATTTTTCCTTGCAGTATAGGCTCCTCTTCACCACCTAGGACATGGGATGTGGCCACACGGTGGTGGAACATGGCAGCCATTAGAATAGCACCAGCAGCAATGAATGAGATCCATAGAAGGAGAGAAGAATACCCTAGGAACATGCAGGGGGAATTTTAGACAGGCAGAATATAATTACCAAGGGTCAGATCTTGAGCTCTATACTCAGTTCTCATCCACTGAAGTCAATATAAGTTGGAATAAAGACCTCAGGATTTGGTTCCTAATTTGGAAACAGTTTCTTCTGGCCAGGGCTGGATTAAGATTATGAGGGGCCTACGGCTCATGGGAGGGAAGGGCTTAAGTATGAATTACATATTGCAAAAATAATTATGAAGTCATTAAACATTTCTCTATATACATATTTACATATTATTTATTCAGCATTGGGGCACTCCATCATGTCCCTGAGAGTGATTTGGGCACTGGGCATCCCTTTGATGGTGAATCTCTTAATCATCCAATGACTGGTTGATGCAGAGAAAAAAATTGTACAATTCTTTGACAAATCCAAAAAAAAAGAAACTGCTTCAACACAACAATAAACGGCAGACTGGCCAATGGGACTGAGTGAGTGTGCAGCACATGGTATGTAGTCAACCAAAGCATTGCACTCTTTTATCTTGGCCTGCATCCCTGAATATTTGCCACTCATGTTACTTGCATTGTCATAGCTTTGGCCACAACAAAGGCTGATGTCAAATCCCATTTTCAGTGAGGAAATCAAGTAAGTGCGAGGCAAGTTTTTCCTCTGTGCGGCTGGTGATGTTTATGAAAGTCATGAAATACTCAATTGTTCTGCTGGGTCGCACATAACACAAGATGACAGTCAGCTGATCTACATGTGACACATCTGGCATCGAGTCGATGGACACTGAAAAATATCCCACATCTTTGATCTCATCTACAATGGCTGATAGCATCGTCTTTGCCAGCAGTGCAATGAATTCATCACAAATAGTCTTTGATAGATATGCTGTGTGGCCTTTTCCATGATTTGCATGTGCATTGAGGTGCTGAGCTAAGAAAGGGTTGAACTTAGTGATTAGCCCTAGAACGCCAACATAATTGCCATTTTCTTTCAATCCAACAGTCTCATCTGATCCACAGAATAGCAGACCATGCTCACCAAGAAAAATTATAGTTTCAACCTCACATCTCAGAACGTTCTTCCGATAAGCGACGAGCTTCCAAAAACTGGTTTTCCATTTGGGTATCAATTCTGCCACCAAATTTCTTTTGGGCATGGTAGCTGCTAACTGACAATGTATGCTCACTCATTGCATGATTGGTAATGTAGGCAGTATTCTTCCAATCACTGAAACCTTTGCAGAACATTCCCCACTTTTTGGTATCAGAAAACAGGCACCAATAAAACAGTGCACTTTCTCCTTAGGAGGTGAATGGATGGGCCATTCTCACTTCCCAATCTGTTTGTTAGGCTTCACATATTCAAACACTGATTTGGTCACATAGCAATTCTGATTGGTGTACTCTCGCTGTATCAATGAAAAAGTCAGCATCAAGATTCTGGCATTTCTGTGAGCCTTTCTCAGTCCGATATGCAATGAGATCTTGAGAAGTCATGTCCTACTCGCCTGGATTGTGGGAGAAGGATATTTTTGTATTACTATCACTGGGAAAGTCTTCAGAGGAGTGGGGTGAGACTGCAGCTAGAGGAGTCACAGGAGGCTGGTCCTTTTCATCAGGTGCAGCAAGTTCATTTGGGCTGGTATTCGCCTGGACTTTCTCACTATCAGTGTTAGTAGGAGGGAAAAACATTAGGAGAGAAAACCTTTCAGCACTGCATCTTGTCTTTGATTTCTTTCTTTGTCCTCCTTCAATTTCTACCATCCTCCTTTCTTCGATAAAGTTTCTGTTGTCCAGTGTAGCAAAGTTCAATATCGCTTGGGCCCACAAACATTTCCGTAGCCCACAGAGACAAAATCAAAACCACCAGAAATTGAATTCACAATCTTGATGGATTAATTTGTACAAAGCAATATCTAATGAGACAAAAAATTTCTGATGGCCCCGCTACCGTCGCTCAGCTGTTACTTCAATATGGAATGGAGGGCTTCAGTAGGGTCTAAAAATAGGAGGGCCTCAGGCTATAGACTTATTAGCCTATGGGTAATCTGTCCCTGCCTTTGGCCTTCTAATCAAATGGTAGTTTTGCTTTGTTTAGGAGCGCAGAATTGGCTCTTGGAATTCAGCCAGGATCCTGCACTGACCCTACTCACAGAAAGTGCCTAGATACTGTGGTGACGTATGCTTTGTAAATTACACAGACAGACAGATGTTCACTGTCAGGACCTTGGCTTTGCATCTCATGCCTAAGCCAGGCAAGAGTTTGGTGAATCAGCGCTGGAAAGGTGGCCATGAATAAAGTTGTTTTGAAGCTGATTGGAAGAGGCGTGTTTGCTTCTGGTTAAGAACTTTAGTGGGTCCCATAAAACAAGAGTATTTATGATTATGGTGTTGAACTCAATCAGATAAAGTTGAGGATGTCTCACGGTGATTTGTGGCAGGAATACTTCACCCTGACACATAATTTCCTTTTACAGCAGGTTTTTGAAAGCTAGGTCTGCTGGCTTGAAATATACCAAGTGAGTTTCAGCTTTATAAAAGGAGTTGATGTTATTCTATTTGGTGGGGAGGAGACGGAAGATGAGGAAGCAGATCAGAGATCTAAATACTAAACTGTTTTGTCCAAGACGTCATTTACAAAAGCCAAAGAGGTTTAAGAATCTCTTAGGAAGAAGGAGATAGGTAGTTTATTCCACAGTTAGGTGTCCTGCATCTTCTTCTAAAGCATCTGGTACCGTCCAGCATTGGAGACAGCATATGAGACTATCATTTGAGACACAGTAGCACCTAGATGCCGCATCTGAGATTGTGGCCTCTGTGGTAGGCACAGTATAGGCACAAAGATTGTAGAATCATTATGGATAAGACAGTCAAAGAGTAGGAAGGGAAACTGAGGCAAAGTGATTTGCCCTTGGGCACATAGCTGGTTAGTAGAGAGCCCCTACCCACTTGAGCAATGCTGCCTCCTGTAAGTGAGCATCTGCTCTGATCTCGCATGGCAGTTCTCATGTTGAGTCTTAAGGCTTGATGGTAAGCCAGGAGTAACCTACTTGAGTTGACGGGATAAAGAATTAAGGTTTCTTTTGTGCTGTATTGCTCTGTAAGATGAACACTATCTTGTTCTGGTCTTTGCAAGGATTTTAGCTTTGTTTGGCAAAAAGTAAAGCAAAAAGCTACCCCAGATAATAAATCTGTTATCTGCTGGATTTAAAAGATACATAATCATTTAATTACCTTGAAGGAGGTTTTCATCTTTCCATGCTCCACTGGCTTGTGTGTGTGTGTATGTGTTTTTCTTCCTCCCCCAAACAAGTTTTTCATTAAAAGGATTTTCATCTGTCATCTAAAAGGGAAAAGAAGAAAAAACCCGCACACCAAAGTGTTTTATGTCAAGTTGTATGTGCTAATGACTGTAAAGCCCATATAAAAGAGCAACTGCTTCAAATATTAATTTGTCAAAAGCAATAGAAAGCCCTGGGAGCCGCACGCTGGGGAACATTTGCCAAGGAGCCGCGCACCCAGTCTCCAAGTGCTTGTGCCTGCCTCGCCATCAATGGGGGAGCTGCGCGGGAGGACTTTGCAGTGAAATGCACTGATTTCTCTTTGTCCCCCTGCTTGTTCTGACTGAATAAACATGGGGGAGGCGGTGACTGTGCTTGTGAAAAAGGAGGGATGGGGGGAAGTGACACTAGGAGCCAGGTGCTGGTCAAAGATGTACAGGCGGGTGCTGGTGAAACTTCTTCCCTCTCTCCCAGCTCTGCTGATGCACCTCTGTCCTGTCCTAAATATCTCCAATGCTGAGGTGGCGTGAGGTGAACTTCCGGTGACTTCTTGGGCACATTGAGTTATTATGTAGTGTCATAGGAGCTTCCTACCCATGCTCATGTAACTCAAGTGCACTGGTCCTCCTCCTTCCCATAGTGCGTTGCCTATGCCTCACTGGACTCTCTATCCCCTCCTGAGGCACTACGGCAAAGGAACCCGGATTTTCCCAGAATGCACTGCTATAGACATAGATAGCCCATCATGGTTGTGTTCTGGAAAAAGTCTGCTGTGCAGAGACATCTGTTTTCTATTTAGTGCCCGGAACTGGTTGCACTCATATTGTGGACAGGGCCTTGAAGTGAATAATAAAAATCATAGAATATCTGGATTGGAAGGGACCTCAGGAGGTCATCTAGTCCAGCCTCCTGCTCAAAGCAGGACCAATCCCCAATTAAATCATCCAACAGATTTTTGCCCCATATCTCTAAATGGCCCCCTCAAGGACTGAACTCACAACCCTGAGTTTAACAGACCCATGCTCAAACCACTGAGAATCATGTCCAGTTGTGTGACATATGGCAACAAGTCAACTTCCAAACCATGCCTGGTTTACCAGCTACTGTCCCTGTCTGGAGACGCAGCTGCTTAAGGTGTCACTGCCAAAAAATTCCATCGCAGCTCATTAATGGGGCTGTCGTTCCACGGGGAATCCAGTGGCAGCTATAGAGATACCAATATCACTTCCTCTAATTCTTCCCCTTTTGTTGATTATCCACTCATTTATCCTGGCACCTGTCTATCGTTAAGGAAAAAGAGTGAGGTTTTGTTACTATAGCAACTTGCAGGCAACCTGCTGCGTTTGAATGAGCATGAAGAGAGGATTGGCAGAGGAGTGAAGATGAAGGGATGAGAGCGGAGTTTGGGAGACAGCTGCCAACAGCAGCTCAATTAAGACACAGTCAAACAGGCATCTTTGAGCTTAGCCTCCACAGCGCCCCCTGCTGGACATTGCAAGTGGAGAAAGGATCAGTGCTTACATCTAATTGGCTGAAGTCTTTGGAAACGCCCTAGAGTGCGGGACATTTAAAGGCACATACTTACAGAGGATCGTCCTTTCCGAGTATTTGAAAGGTGGAAACTGGAGAAAGTCCAGAGTCACAGGTTTGAATCCAGATGTGGCTCTGGACTCCCTAGAGACAAGTGAATTTCCAATATGAGGGCTTGGTCCTAGCCCATCTCTCTTGCAAACACCAAGAAGGGAGAGGACTTGTTTAGTTGGATCTTCAAGAGGGGGATAACAGAGTAATGAGATAAGATTAAATAAGGAAAATGTAGACTGTCAGAAGACATTCCCTATACATTCTATCTTAGGTCTGTTAGACTGCGAAGTAGACAAGGGTGTAGTGGAAACTACCAAAAAGCCATGTGATTTAGTGGATAAGGCACTGGAGGGCATCTCAGGAGATGTGGTTCCTATTCCTGGCTGTGCCAATGACCAGCTCCCTTCTCTTTGCTCTGGGAAAGTGAGTTCCCTTCTCTTTGCTCTGGTTCCCTCACTCCCTTATCTATTTAGATAGTAAGGTCTTCGGGGCCGGAACTGTCTCTTTTAGTGTGTTTGTACAGCATCCAGCACAATGGGGCTCTGATCTCAGATGTGCCTTCCAGGTACTATTGCAGTTCAAATAGTATTAATAAGCCCTGTCATTTGGAACATTTAAAACTGGGCTAGAGAATTGGTTTTAGAGGACAGGCTTGTACTGGCCAAGGATGGGATGGGGAAGAGGAGAGACTAGATGTGACCCAGTGCTGTGTGACTCAGCCTGGTTTTGTATTGCCTTCATGCCTTCTGTCCTTGCCATCTTCCAGCCAACGCACAGAAAACACATCTGCTTCTCATCTGCTTCTTATCAGGATTCCGTATCCCGGCAGCGTTGTATCTGCCGGAAATCACTGCTGGCTCAGGGCTGCTCTGCAGCTGCTCTCTCTGCTGAAGTCTCTTGCCAAATTGCAATGGGAATTGAGATTTGTTTCAAACAGGTTTGGTCTCCCACTGCCCACCCCACATGTTGCTGTTCCACTTCCCTTCCCAGACACCTAACATGGCCTCTGCAGGTCTGCTCCTTCTTGGGGAATTTGTCTGGCCTCCATGGGTAGTGGCTAACCAAGGGCCTACTGCTGGGATGTGCTTGAACAGCATTGGAGCCTCTGGCACCACATACTAACCATAACCCTAACTCTTACCAGTTGGACTAGTTGCTGTAGTGGTTTGAGCTTATTGATCCCATGGGACAAAACAATCCCAGAATGCGCCTGGCAACATTTCACTCTTCCAACCGCTACATCACAGTGGTGTGAGATGATGCTGTTTTGTCTCATGCACTGATACAGTGTCACAATTCTGTGATGCCCAGAGTAATTGGGAGACTTCCTGACTATCTAGCTTGCTGTCTGCAACACAGGACGTCAGGAGTGTAGTATTATTTGGGGACGTGGGGGTGACCACTAGTACAAAGAGGAACAAAAAATTCCCCCATTCAGAGCCTACTTTAAGTGTTCACCTGCCTCTGAAGCATGTGGCTTTGTCTTTCCCCTATTTTAGCTTCAGCTGTGTTTGCTCCCTGGGGAACTTTGAGCGTCTGGGCCTGAGCCAAGGGGAAAAGCTCTCAGGAAGGGGAGATATTAAGCCAATAGATAAAAGGTGTCACTGGAATGTGTCTCCCATTAGGTCTGGGCTACTCCTTTCTCATAGTCCCAGGAGTCTGTGGCCAGACCCTCCCTTTGGCCACACATCTGTTTGCTTTGGCTTGGGCCTTATCTGTTGCAGTCACCAATCTGTGGGAGAAGGAGGGTGGGAACAATCCCATTGTCACTCTCCTGACCTTCCAGTTGCAGAGGCCAAAGGGTTTCAACTCCATGTTTTTTCAAAATAAAAGCTGTAGAGTCCGATCCCACTGAAGTCAACGGGAAATTTGTCATTGAGCTCTGCTGGGCCAGCTGAGTCTCTGAGTGGGGCAGGGGTAGCCGTGGGGCAGGGCGGAGGGAGCATGCAGCTATCACACCCTGGGTGCAAAACGGACGTATCCCAGGAAGAATTCTGTCACAAGGTGTCTGGCCCTTTAAGGGGAGGCAGGTTTCAGCCCCACCTGGGACACAGCCAGCTCTCCTCCCCAGGAGGGGAAAATGAAGCTCATGTGGTTGGTGGATCATGGGGCTGGATCAGACCTCAGGGATGGCTCAGGGAGAGGCTTTGGGTGAAGCGGAACTTGAGCAAGATGAGCTGCTGGAAGGAAGAACAACTCTGCCAACCCACAGTGCCTAGAAGGAAGGCTGTGAAACCCTAATCTAAAGGGGTGAGTTTGTGGGCCAGGCTGACCAGGATGTAGTAATCCCAGGAGGAGGGCTGTGGAAACCTGGGTGAAAAGGGGGCTCATTTTGCTGGACTAGGTTTAACAAATGAGACCCCCAGAGAGTGGGGATGTTGTTTTCGGGATTTGTGCGGTGAGAGAGATTTCTGCAAACCTTAGAGGGAAATTGAAGCAGACTGTCTGCAGGGCAGTCCCGGGCCACGTGGGGATGCTCTGGAGGTGGAGACCCTGTTACAAACTCCTGTTTACATGTAGTCTCCTTTTTGAGGGCTGTGTATGGAGTGCCCTGAAAAGAAGGCTCGGGTGCTTTAAGCAATCCTGTCCCTGTGTGGTCCACTCTGCATTGTAAACGCAGGCTTACAATGTCTAGACTCAGGTCTCGCAGCCATGCTGGCATGTCCATATTGAAATATATAGACTTTCTCCCATGGATTTGTGGCTTAAGCTGCGTCCATACCACAAAATGACAGGACTTGGACCCAAGTCATAGTGAGACTTGGGCTCTGGCCCCTCCTGCTAGCAGAGTCCTAGGGCGTGGCTTCTGAGTGCTTGCTGGAGTGAGTCAGACTGATTTTTGTGTGGATGGGAGTAGGGCTTGGGCTGAAACCTGAGAATCATAGAATCTCAGAGTTGGAAGGCATCTCAGGAGATCATCTAGTCCAACCCCGCTGCTCAAAGCAGGACCAATCCCTATTTTTGCCCCATATCCCTACATGGCCTCCTCAAGGATTGAGCTCACAACCCTGGGCTTAGCAGGCCAGTGCTCAAACCACTGATCTAGAGTCCAGGCCTGGTGTATATTGTAGGCATACCCATAAGGCTCGCTGTGCCTCTGTTCTCAACCTGTAAAATGGAGGTAATAGCACTGCACTATCTAACAGCAGTGTTGCAAGGATACCCATTACAGACTGTGAGAGGCTTCGATGCTGTGGGGCCATATAAATACCTAAAATGGATTGCATTGTCTGATGAGAGAATAGGTTTGATTGATAATGGCAGTAGCGCTGCTGTAATAGAGACTTAGACTTCTGTAAGGCATTTGACTTGGTACTGCATGACATTTTGATTAAGAATGAAATGAAATCAATACAGCACATATTAAATGGATTAAAAACTGTCTCACTGAAATGTCTCAAAATGTAGTTGGAAACGGGGAGCCATCAGAGAGCGGGTGTGTTTCTATTGGGATCCCTCAGGGCTTGGTTCTTGGCCCTACACTATTTAATATTTTTATAAATGACCTGAAAGAAAACATGACATCATTAGTGCGAAAATGTGCAGAGAACCCCAAGGGGCATGGTAAATAACAAAGGGGGCAGGTTGCTGATACAGAGCAATCCAGATCTTTTAGTGAGCTGGGCTCCAGCAAACAGTATGTATTTCAGTAGGGCCAAAAGTGAAGCCATATATCTAGGAACAAAGAATGTAAGCTATGCTTCCAGGGGGCTAGCCTGGGAAGGAGTGAGTCTGAAAAAGACTTGCGGATTATGGTGGCTAATCAGCTGCACATGAGATCCCCACGTAACACTGTGGCCAATAGGGCTAATGGGGTCCTTGGATGTATAAACAGAGGAATATTGAGTAAGAGTAGGGAGGTATTATTGTCCCTATATTAGCACTGGTGTGACCACTGCTGGACTACTGTGCCCAGTTCTGGTGTCCCAGCTATCCCCACCCCCTTATGCCCCCAGCCAATGCCAGGCCTGGAAGGGGAATAAAAGGAGAGAACCTGGCCCAGTTCAGGGCTAACTGGCACAGAGGCAGGAGCTAGCTGCCTCCCTAGCTAAGGGGAAGGTGCATTAGCCACTCAGCCAAGACAGCGAACACTGTCTCTCCAGCCCAGGGAGACTGTGAAGGGGACCTAGCACCTGAGGTAACTGAGTGAGCGAACCCCAGAGACATTACAGTGCTCGTCCTTGACAACCTGTGGGGGCTCCACCCAAAGGAGCCTGGGACCGTGGCAAGGCAGTGCCCAAGATGGGACCCTACAGGAAGTCCCAAGACTGGACTAGAGGTGCCACAGCACAAACTGAACAGACTGGTAGGAAATAGCCCAGGGCAGCTGATTTTGACTCCTGCTGGGAGACCCGCCCCCCCCGTCTCCCGTCCCCTCCCCTGCCATTCAGAAGTTGACATACACAGGGCCTTGGGCTGGGACCCAGTGGAGACGGAGGACCAAGGTCCACCACCCCATCCCTAGCCTTAAAGACTGAAGCTCCTCAACCAAACAGGGAATTAAGAGCCCCACAGGCTCTAACCACTAGGCCATCTGGCCCTCCAAGCCTCCTGTTACAGTGCCTTATAGTGATAAACTCAAGGAGTTGAATCTGTTTAGCTTAACAAATAAAAGTTAAAAGGTGACTTACTTACATGGGGAACCTACATGGGGAACAAAAATATTCTTACAAAAGTGTAACAAGAAGTCGTAGCTAGATAAATTCAGACTTAAAATGAAATGCACAACAGTACGAATAATTAACCACTGAAACAACTTACCAAGGTTTCCATCACTGGATATTTTAAAATCAAGAGTGGATATTTTTCTCAACTGTATGCTTCAGTTCAGCGACAGCTATGGGACATGAAGCAGGAATCACTTGAGGGATTTCCTGTGCTCTGTCTTATGTAGGAGGTCAGACTAGCTGATCGCAATGGTCCCTTCTGGCCTTAAAATCTGTGAATCCTCTGTGTGGATTGGCATGAGAGGGGGATGAGACACTTTTCCAGCGTATTTCACAGATATTTGCTAATATCTGAGGAACCGTGAGACTTGGGAATTTTGAATTCAATTCCAGACTCTGGAGGGAAAGATCTCTAGCAGGCACAGGCTCTTCTGCCAGTTTCCTCAAAGCTAGACCCATTCTGCCCCATCCTCCTCCACACTGCCTGAGCACCAGAGGTATCACTGAGAACACACATGAGACAGTCTCATCATCTGGCCCCAACCCAGCCCACAGCAGTCTGGAGCTGCAATTGCAGGGAAAATCCTACTCAGCTGTTAAATCGTAGTCAGCAAAATGGCAGATGTTGGAGCAAGTGTTTCTAATTCAAAGTTGCAAATGGAACAAAGATGTCCTGTTCCTGTTGTGTTAGTTCTCCTGCAAGGAGGAATTCTTCCCACAGGACCAACCTTGAGTTTATGAAAGGTTGGCATGTCAGTATAAGACATGGCTTCCTCCCAAATTCACTTTCCCAGGGACCAGCGCCTGCCTTAAAACACAAAGGGGCACCTTGAAAGACAATCCTTAGTGCCATATACTTTACACTGTTTCTTTGCTTAACTCCTAGGAATGTACCTGATAAATGATCAGAGGAACTACTTCATTGCTGTGAACCCCATCTCAAATTCAACATATATATTATACTAATACAGTTTATTAAAGTACTAATTACATGTTAACTTGTTAACCTGAAACCATGGGCGGAGACATTGTGTGACCTTTTGACTATTGGCTACTGTGCTATCTTGTCTTGCTGTGCTAGGCCTATCCGGGGCTCTGGAATTGCCTATCCCGTCACTTTTCCACGCCCATGGTAAATCTATATAAGTCATGGCAATCAATTAATTAACAGAGTCTCTGAGCCTAATAAGCGAGGTGACACTCCGTCAGCGCTGTACATCATAAACTCCTTTGCTTGACTCCTACACAGTGTGGATTTATGTCCTTCAATAGCTCACTTGCCTTGGGCTGATGCATGATCAGTGGTGATGGAGTCATCAGAGTTTTTAGCTGTGACTCTCTAACAAGTCTCTACTGTGCATGTTCATGGAACAGGCTCATGTTGAAGAATTTCCTGACTTGAAAAAAAAATTGAGAAAAAAGTTTTAAATGGTTGTAATGTTGTATTTAGACATTTTTCTGGTTTTCTGGTTCTAAACAACTTTTCCTTTTGAAAGCTAACCTAAGGAGAGTGAAAACAGGATTTTTAAAAAAGAAGAAAAGGTCAAATTTGAAACAAAATGTTTTGAAACAAAATGATTTGCCCAACATGGGGCAAAAAAAAAATCACTCTCTGTGACGGGGCTGAGTGGTCCCACACTGGTACCGCAGGGGTTAACCCTTCCCTCTGGGGAGAGGAAGCCACGCCCCTGAAGCTCTGCTGGGCATGCTCCAACTGGAGATCCAGTATAAAAGCCTGCAGAGCTGCTAAGTTGGGGCTAACCGCTGGAGGGGACAGATGCACGCTACCAGCTCCTGGGGAGGGACAGCCAGGATCCTGGGTTCACGAGGCCAGCCCAGCTGAGACGCCGCTTGGGGCCCAGGCCCTGAAGGGGAGCGCACCGGAGGACCCCTGGACACCGAAGACAAGGCCGTGTGGGTAGGAAGTGACCCAGGGAACTTTTAAAGACACACACACACACTTGGAGTGTTGCGGGTGGATCCTTGCTGAGCTAGGGGCAGGGGAAGCCCCGCCAACAGGTGAGCCCTGGGTCAGGACCTGGTAGAGTGGGTGGGCCTGGTCCCCTTACCCCTGCAGGCACTAGGCCGCACTACCCTGCCTGTGAGGGAACTATATAGACTTTGGCCATTGGGCCACACTGCCCCGAGAGCAGCAAGCAACCGTATAGACTCTGGCCATTGGACCACGCTGCCCCGAGAGCGGGGAGCAACCATATAGACTCTGGCCATTGGGCCGCGCTGTCCCGAGAGCAGGGAGCCACTGTATAGACTCTGGCCATTGGACGACGCTGCCCCGAGAGCGGGAAGCCACTGTATAGACTCTAGAATCAGAGGGGTAGCCGTGTTAGTCTGGAATTGCAGAAGTGACAAAGAGTCCTGTGGCACCTTAAAGACTAAGTAAAGTTTTAGAGCATAAGCTTTCGTGGGCTAGTACCCACTTCGTCAGATGCACCTGTCTGTATAGACTCTGGCCATTGGGCCACGCTGCCCCGAGAGTGGGGAGCTACTGTATAGACTCTAGCCATTGGGCCACGCTGCCTCGAGAGCAGCAAGCAACTGTTTAGGCTTTGGCCATTGAGACACGCTACCCCGACAGCGGGGAGGAGCTGTATAGACTCTGGCCATTGGGCCACGCTCCCTCGGGACCGAGGGAAGAGGTATAGACTCTGACCATTGGTCCACACCACCGCGCGACAGCATAGACTCCAGCCCTTAGGCCAGATCGCCCCGCGTTTGGGGGATTAGAGAGTGGCCGAAGTCCACCGCCACACCCCGCCCCTGCCACAAAGGGACGCTGCGGGGCAGGACCCGCCACAGCTGGTGTAGTTGACAGGATCTGATCCGGTGCTGAAAGAAGGACCTAGAGACACAAGATGGAGTTCGAGAAGCTCCTGAAATGGCTGCTGGACGACCAGCAACAACAGCAGCAGCAGCAAAGGCAGTTGCTCCAAGAGCTATCAGCAGCAAGTGGCGCAGCAACAGGAGCAACAGCAGCAGCTGATCTGGGCACTGACTGCACAGTAACAAGCCAACCAAGAGCGGCTTTTCCAGCACATGACCACACTCATGGGATGTGCGCCGAGTCCACCTCGGGGAGCGGTCGGGGGCGGGACCGGCGATGGCCTTGGAGGACTGCCAGTGCAACTAAGCAAGATAGGACCTGGGAACGACCCCGAGGCCTTTCTCGTAACATTTGAATGGGTTGCGACTGCCATCCGGTAGCCCAGCGCCCATTGGGCCACCATCCTCGCCCCCTACCTAACAGGCCCCGCTCAAGCCGCCAATAGGAATCTGGACTCACAGGAGGCACTGGACTACTCCAAGGTCAAGGCGGCCATCCTGGACCAAACAAGCGGTCAACTCTGAGACGTACCGCCAGCGACTCCGCCGAGAATGGTACGCGCCGCGGGCTAGACCCCGAGTGGTGGTGCAGCGGATCCGCGATCTCTGTTGGTAGTGGCTGGAACCTGACCACTGCCCCAGCAGCCAGGTGGCTGAAATGGTGGCCCTGGAACAGTTCCTCCAGATCCTTCCAGTCGGGGGGAGGGAGTGGGTGCAGCGGCATCGCCCAAAGTCCCTCGCTGAAGCCATCTCCCTCATGGAGGATTACCTGGCTGTGGAAGGGGAACAGAAGGTTGGCTCCAAGGCGGGACACACGGGTTAGAGGAACCCGGCCCCGACACAGGTCGCATGCAAGTTGGAAGGGAGAAATCCCCGTTGGCATGCACGACAACCAGAGACCCCACCGACTCGCAGGGGGCGAACCTCCCGCGGAGCAAGGCACGACACTCCCCAAAGCACCCTGCCGAAAGAGGGCAGGCGGGACCGGTGTTATGAGTGCGGGCAGATAGGGCACTTCCGGAGGGAGTGCCCATACATAGACTGTAACTATCGACAGGTTTGGGCTGCTGGCCAGCGTGCCCATAAGTGGGAGCCGGGTAAGATTATTGTACCCATGAAGGTGGAGGGGATGCCTACACTGGCCCTGATTGACTCTGGGGGTAGCCAGACAGTCATCCGGGCAGGGCTGGTAGAGACCACTGGCCCCACAGGGGCCCCTCTATGTCTACAGTGTATACACGGGGACGTAAAGCCTTATCCCACCATCTGGGTACAACTGGAGATGGCCCAGCAGAAGGGGTGGTGCCTAGTTGGGGTGGCCCCAAAGTTAGCATACCCAGTGACTCTGAGGCGGGACTGGCCAGGCTTTGCTGAGTTCCTGCAAGAATGGAGTACCCAGCTGGTGAGAAGGAAGGGGGTGCAGGCCAAGGGGCCTGGACTGCTGGGCCAAGATGCACCAGGTGACCCGCTGGAAGATTCCTCAGAGGTCCCCGACATAGACAGAGGAAGTCGAGCCCTCCCCGAAGCCCAGACCAGAGAAGACCAGGAGTGGCTGGACATCGACACGGATTTCTTAGAGGAGCAAAGGGGGGATGCCACCCTTAGCAGGGCCTGGGAGCAGGCGACGACTCCCCCTGAGGGGGAGGAGGGACCACCCGGACGCTGGCAACAAGGCCCCTGCTTCGAGATCCAGAACAACCTGCTCTACCGAGTGGTGCCAGAACCACAAACGAAGGAAGAACTGCGCGAGCTATTGATCCCGCGGTGGTTACAGCGGTACTTACTCCACTTAGCTCACTTGGTGCCATGGGCTGGGCACCTGGGGAGGGAGAAGACACTGCAACAGGTGGCCCAGAGGTTCTTCTGGCCAGGCATCCACCAGGAGATACAGGACTACTGCTCCTTTTGCCTAGAGTGCCAGAAAGCTGGACTGAAGGGAGTGCCAAAAGCCCCCCTCGTACCTATGCCCGTGATCGGAACACCTTTTGAACGGATCGGCCTGGTCTTGAGGGGGCCCTTGGAAAAGAGCAGCTCGGGCCACAAGTGTATCCTGGTGGTGGTCGACTATGCTACGCGCTACCCGGAGGCGGTGCCACTACGGACTGCTACAGCACAGGTTATTGCCAATGAGCTCCTACAGATCTTTGCCCGGGTTGGCCTGCTGTGGGAGATATTGACAGATCAAGGAACCAACATGACATTGCGGTTGAACATCCATCTATTGAACATCCTCGCTCTGAAGACCAGAGCCTACCACCTTCAGACGGATGGGTTGGTGGAGAGATTTAATGGAATTCTAGCATGGCCGAGGTCTGCTGCCAAACCCCGTCCTCGCCACAATGGGGCGCTGTGGGGCAGGACCCGCCACACTCTTTCAATTCACTAATGTGTTGGAAATTTGGGCTTTTCATCACAATTCAAGATGGAGAGATGTTGAACTCTCAAGTATGTGCAGGCTGTGAAAAAGGTTTTCCAGACCTCTCTTATTCAGTTTTACCCATGCCATCTCCTCCCAAACCTTTCTCTTCATGTCAGCCCACTGTGGTTTACATTGCCTGGTGCCAGTGAAAGCCCCGTTGAATGGGGCGTTCAGACCAGACCCCGGCCTTTAGAAAGTGTTTTATCCCATCTTCAGTTGTGATTGTGACAGACATCAGCCTATTCAGGGGCTCTTGTGTTTTTGATCAAGAATCAGAGCCCCATTTTGCTTGGCACATTTAGCCTGTATCCATCCCCATCAGCGACCTTTAGGAGCAACACAGGGATGTGACTTTTCCACACCAGATCAGCAGCAATAACAGAGCTCAGGGAGATGGCTCCAGTGCCGGGCAGCTAGCTGCCTACTTATGCACCCGCCTTTGGATTTGTGAGTGTCGTCCCAAATTTTATCACCTGAGTGGGGCACCTGTGTCTTATTGTTTCTTGCTTTAGATCAATACCACAAACCCTGAAGAGATGTTGGCAGCAGCACCTGGAATTCAGTGTGTGCAACCACTTCCTACGCTCTGTCCTGCAGCCTGTTACTCTTCCCAGGCAAAATCCCCATGATCAATGGTGTGAACTGGGCCCACTAGTCGCAGTGGGATGTGTCAACGTAAAAAGAACAAGCGGCACCATGCAGTGAAACTGCTTTGCCAGCTGGTTCCTGAAATGATGCTCTTTAATCACTGCCAACTGGCACCCTGGAGACATCCCTGTTTTCACAGTGCAGCTTCTTCCTTTAGGTTAGCAGGGATCATACCCCCAATTGCAAGGAAGCAGAGAGCGTCTCCAGCAGGGAGCTCTGAATTTGGAAATGTTTGAATCCAGGTCTGAGCTTCAGATCTTGGGCTTGGCTCTATAAATGGCCCAAACAGGAATACCAGATCAATCCTCCTGCACAGGCCTCGGGGTCTCCGTGTGGAATCAACAGGGCTGCTCCTGTTCCTATTGAAATCAATGGAAAAGCTGCCGTTGTCCTCCGTAGTGAAGTGTATGGTGCTGGCCTCCGTATTCCTGTTTCTGTGGACCATGAATAAATACCCCGTATAGTGAAGTGGACTGATCAGGTCTGAATCCTTCAGTGATGGAATCAGTTCAGCCAGTGTTTGGAAACATGCAGGAAGTGGGGGTGGATAAAGCCCTATAGTGGCTACTTGGAAGGGTGGGAGAGAACCTCATGCTGCCTGGTGCTGTGTCACCCATCCCATCAACTGAGATCTTCAGAAGTCTCTCTAGGAGTTGGGAGCAGGGATAAGAGTCAGCTGGGGCTGAGAGTTTTGCAGTAGCCAGAGAAGGGGCTGAGGATCACCAGAGTTAGGATGAGCCCCCTAAGCTTACCCTGCTCCCAGTCATCTTCCTTTGATCATTAGTCAGTTCAGTATAAGGCCAAGCTGAGTACACTTCCCCTTTACTGGGTAGTTATTGTAGCCTCATCTAATAAACACCTTGCGTCTTGGTGTCTGTAGCCCAGAATGCTGGTGTATCAGGAAGCAGCCTCGAGCTTGTATCTATAGCAAAGAGGTTAAAACATAAGTCCCTTTGACAGCTCAGCTCTGTGGGTGCTTTCAGAGTTGTAGCAACCTGCTTTAGAGACAGAAATAAAGTGGTACTGCTGCTGTGTCTGTTAGCACTGCCACATGCGTCATCAAGAGAACGGCCAAGTGTTCCAACTATGGGAGCTGCCCCTAGCAACATGTGGAGAGATGTGCACCTCCATTGCCCCATAACCTCTGTACACATCTAGTGCACTTCAGCTGGGTTGGGAGAGACACGTTTTGACTCTCAGAGCCTTGGGGGAGTTTGCAGGTCTGGGTGCTTGTGGCCAAAATGCATCTTATGTGGTACCAGTGTGTCCTGATTTTATAGGGACAGTCCCAATATTCAGGGCATTTGTCTTACATTGGTGCTCACCCCCTATACCAATTTTTCACACTTGCTATCTGGTAACTCTATCACTGTGGGACAATAAATATGTTGCTCAGGAGACAAGTTTCAGGATTGCCATGACTAAACGTTAAAAAATCATGAATCAGCTCCCCCTGCCAAATCATGAAATAATTTTTAAAACAATTTATTTGGGGTTCTTTGTATGTCCATTGTGGTTTTTGAGCCTTCAAGGTGTATTTGAGTCTCATGTCCAAGTTTTTCTCTGCAAGTGTGAATGTAGAAACTTGCTCTTTTTTCAAAATGAAAGCTGAGACTCTCAGGTGATCACATGACTTCAGAAGCTGGGGCTTTAAGCAAAGCGTAAAATGTTGCAAGACTCGGGATAAAATTGTGAGAACTGGCCACACCACTGTTTTTCAGTCATTTTTCAGAGTAGAAATGGAGGCCACTGAATTTCTCCTAGTGGGGATGCTGGGTTTGCCAGCTCATGTAGTGGACTGGGATGTGATCACGCAATCCTGATGGACCCCTTGATCCCATTGAGAAATCTGACAGCAGTCAGGATGTTCACAGGTGATGAGTGCTTTCTCCTGAAGGCCCAGAGCCTCCATACTTCCCCCCGGGTCTCCTGTCCCCCATGGCTTTTTCAAGAGTCATGTTGACGTGCAATCCCCAGCTGGCCAATAGCCTATCTCTTTGAGGGTTGGACAGCATAGAGAGAACACCTGCATAACATAAGGTGACTAGCACCAGCGTCATCTTATGATCTTGCCATGGGAGACCCTCAGAATGTTACAGGGGGTGAATGTTGCCATGGAGAGTTGCTCATCCCCAGCTCTGTCCCCCTAAAACCGCATTGCTCCAAGAATGTAGAGCTAGCATGAAGGGACTTCAGGGGATCAGGAAGGGTTGGGAGAAGGATTCCCTGGAACAGAAGAGCATGTTATCCACTCTTTACATCCCCCTCCTTAGCCCTAGGTTTCTCTCAATACACCAGCCAGCTGGCACTTTGTCAAAGTGTGTGTGAGCACGTGGGGGTATCCTGTCATTTCCCCCAGTATATCTCCAATGGCAATGGCCTCACACTATACATTAGAGTTGGTGTGGCCAGACTGGGAATTACGTAGGGATGAATCTATCCCAAGTCAGCAGAGACCTCATGGTACCATCCAAGGCACCATCAGTGAAAGTGTCCCAGTCAGCTATTGGCATCTCTCTCCCTCTCTATCAGTCTATCCTGTTAGTGACCTGTGTGAAATGAGGTTGGCTTAATATAGTTCCTTGTGCATTGGGGCCCACATCACTGCAACCACCATCATATATCATCACACCTCTATGGCAGTCATAACACAAAGGCGAAATAATGGATTATGAAGCCTGAATCAATCCTTTCTTTCTTTCTTTCTTTCTTTCTTTCTTTCTTTCTTTCTTTCTT
>ML677341.1:4240598-4261570 GCA_007922305.1 Dermatemys mawii
CTTTCTTTCTTTCTTTCTTTCTTTCTTTCTTTCTTTCTTTCTTTCTTTCTTTCTTTCTTTCTTTCTTTCTTTCTTTCTTTCTTCCCTGCTATTGAAGCGCCTAGCGTGGTTAGTCCTTCCAGGTCAAAATTGACACATCGTGCTAGAACACAGTGGACAAAGCCAGCACTGGACAAATTCTTGTTCTGTGGATAGAGGACTAGTCTCCAGAGCTGTCAGGCAGGCACCTTCCCTCAGCACTAAACTCACATTCATTGTCTAAGGACACAGAGCTGGTCTTTGTAATGGAATCCCTGACAGACCCTTAACTAAGATCGAGTTGCTCGTTGCCAGTCCTCAGTTCTTCTGTTTATCTCTCCAGAGGTTTACACTTTCCATAAATCCCACTGCCTTCTCCTCATCAGCTGCCTTTAAGGTTATGGGCATTTTCTTTATATATTATTACTTTTGCTCACCCTCAGTCACTCTAATGGCATTATAAACTTTGGAAATACAGATAAAATATACCATGCATTAAAAAATCCTTTGGCCACTTGAGCCTTTCATAGCCAGTTTGATTGCTGCCAGTGCCGATGTAAGTTTGGAGGATGTATATCCAGCAATTTATGAAGCCTGGAATCCTGCTGGCAAAGCATTGACCTGATTCCACTTTATAACCTAATAACGTTCCCCGACACGCTTCCTGTAAATTTTAAATTTAATTTTACAGCAATAAGAATTAGTGGTGTAATAATGTAAACATCGTGTGCCCTGTAAATCAACAGTGTCCACCTGCCCTGTGTACAGAGCTGGCGTGCTTACTGCCTCGCCCTAGTGCACGGGTTTATTCCACTGGGATTTTTGGGGGAGAGTGGCTGTGTGTTTTGAAAGGAGTCTAAAGGTGCCCGATTGTCAGCCTTACAGGCGGAAGCCTTGTGTTTTCCCATGCTGGACCTGCACTGTGGATCGATACAAGGAAAACTTCCCCTGAAGGGATGAGGGGGGCAGGGCCGGATTGATCTTTTGTGAGTCCCAGTGCCAAGACCATGGCCCCCCCTCCCTGCTCCGCCCACACTCCACAGTGAGGCCACGTCTCTGCTTGGGCTTTTCTTCCCAAGGCTCCACCCTTGCTCTGCCTTCAGGCTCCACCCCTGCTAAGCCTCTCCCTCCGCCCCCGTGCACCCACCACCACTTGCAGGAGGGGGCAGAGAGGAGCGAACGGGGGGTAAGGGGCAAAAAGGGGCGAGTGAGGCCTCGGGGGAAGAGACCAAGCAGGGGCAGGGCCTTGGGGTGGAGGGGCGGGGGGCGGGCAGGGGCCCTTCTGAGTGTAGGCTTGGCATCACAGCACCATTGGTGCTGTTGTAACCCTGGTTACTGGAGAAGGAAGATCAGTGAATATGGCCCATCCAGCTGTCAGCATCTCTCTCTCTCTATCAACCTGTCCTGTGCCCATCACCACAGTATCTCCATGCTGTAGTTGTGCGGAGCGTAAAAGACATCTGTTTTCAGTGCTCTCAATCCAGCCTCTTCCACTGGCAAAGCATTCATTAACCATGCTCTGCACACTACAGTTTTGAAGACATGGTCCCTGCCCCTAAGAGCTTACAGTCACAGAGTGGCCCTATGACACTTACTATCTCATTTCAGCGGTGACGTGAGGTGGGAGGGCAGGGATAGGCATCATCAATGAATAAACGCAATCATCCAGCCAAGGCTAGTGCACAGCCTGTTGGAGCAGAGATTTATTTTCTCAAAGTGTATGCACACGATATGTCTTTGTCCCATTTCTCCTGGGCATCGGGTCTTGTGGGGTTTGAATGAGAAGGGTCTGGGTGATGGTGGCTGGGGTATCAGTCCAACAGGGAGATTCCAGTTATAGGAGATGGAGTGAACAAAGCATAAAGATGTCTGTGTGAGGAATGGATAATGGGGCATTGAGGGTGGTGGCCGTGGCAGAACAGATGGGTAGGAATGATGAGGGACCAGGTCAATTAAGTCAGGAGGGGCAAAGCTATGCAGGGCCTTGACGGTGAAATAAAGAAATCTGAATGTGACATACTGGAGAAGAAGGAGCCGGTGGATAGAGCCAAAATGCAGAGTGTGGCAGTCAGTTGGAGAGCCAAGGCAGATGCTCTTAGTGGCTGTGTCTTGTATGGAGTGGAAGCCAGAAAGGAAGAGGTTTTGGTAATTCAAATGGGGGATGAAGATCTAGCTTTGTCTGTCTTGTTATTTGCTGGTCTCTCTCCAGTGCACATATCACAGGTATATGGTACCAATGCCTGCTGAGATGCCCAGTGGGGGTATCAAGCCAATTAGTACCAACACTGATGCTGAGCCTCGTGATCCACATGGTGTTTGTATTAGCCTGTTTCTCAGCCTTTGGTGCTGGGCTTTAAATAGCACCCCTCCTTGAATTTCACCACAAAGGAGCAGTGCAATGGATGGAGAAGAGCAGAGAGATAAAGGAGGAGAGATGTGGGGCTTTCATCACCTGAACACTTTGTGTGAGACCAGATTGTAAGGGTGAAGGTGTGTGGTTATTGCCTCTCCTGAACTGGGAACCCAGGGACATGGAGAGGACATTGAGAGATGCATGTATGTGGCCAACTTCATGGATGCTTTACCTTTTCCTGTTTAAAATACCTGCAATTTAAAATAGTTAAACAAATGTCTCCCCTTTAGTGTCCAGAAAATAGAACAATTTGGCGATGACACTTAAAACCCAGGTCCTGACCATATGTGGCCATGAAAGATCCTCAAATGTGTTTCATAAGAGGAAGGGTGTCAACCCAAATCCTGGTCAGATCCTAGCTCTGAACAGTGTTCTGGTGAGATGTCAAAACTTCATTACTGTGTATAGATTCAACCACGCAGAAGAAAGCCACTAATCTGCTCTCTGTTAAGATGCATCCATCATAATCTGCACAAAACTGGAAATCTCTCTCCACCGCTCAGCAAAGTTTTAACAGAAGTTCCTGTAGAGGGGTCATTTATATACTATAGCAGTGAGGCCTATATTAGCAGATAGATTGAAGTCTCATATTGCCAAGACTTATGGACCAGGGGGACCCAGTGGATATAGTGTACGTGGACTTTCAGAAAGCCTTTGAAACTGTCTTTCACCAAAGGTTCTTCAGCAAACTAGACAGTCCTGGGACAAGAGGGACAGTCCTCTCATGGATCAGTAGCTGGTTAAAAGACAGGCAACAAGGGGTAAGAATAAATTATCAGTTTTCAGATTGGAAAGAGGTAAATAGTGGGACCTGTGCTTTACAACATATTCATAAATGATCTGGAAAAGGGGGTAAACAGTGAGGTGGCAAAGTTTGTGGATGATACAAAATTACTCAAGATAGTTAAATTCAAACTGACTATAAGAGCTACAAAGGGATCTCACTAAACTGGGGGGCTGGGTGACAAAATGGCAGATGAAATTTACTGTTGATAAACGCAAAGTAATACACATTGGGAAAAAATAATCCCAACTATACATATAAATTAGGGGCAAATTAGCTGTTACCACTCAAGAAAGAGCTCTTGAGTTCTTGTGGATAGTTGTCTGAAAACATCCGCTCAGTGTACAATGGCAGTCAAAAAGCTAACAGAATATTAGGAACCATTAGGAAAATGATAGACAATAAAACAGAAAATATCATAATGCCTCTATATAAATCCAGGGTACGCCCACATCTTGAATACTGTGTGCAGTTCTGGTTGCCCTATCTCCAAAAAGATATATTAGAATTAGAAAAGATGCAGATAAGAGCAACAAAAATGATTAGCAGCATGAAATAGAGCAGCTTTCAGAGAGATTAAAAAACCTGGGACTGTTCAGTTTAGAAAAGAGATGACTATGGGGAGGGGAGGGGAAATATGATAGAGATCTACAAAATCATGAAAGGTATGGAGAAAGTGAAGAGGGAAGTGTTATTTACCCCTTCACATGACACACAAACTACAAATCACCTGATGAAATTAATAGTCAGCAGGTTTAAAACAAACTGAAGGAAGTACTTCTTCACACAATGCACAGTCAACCTGTGGAACTTGTTGTCAGGAGATGTGAAGGCCAAAAGTATAACAGGGATCAAAAAAGAATTAGAGAAGTTCCAGGAGGATTGATCCACAATGGCTTCTAGCCAAGATGGTCAGAAATGCATCCCCATGCCATGGGTGTCACTAAATCTCTGACTGCCAGAGGGTGGGACTGGACGTCAGGGGATGGATTGTTTGAAATTGCCATTCTGTTCATTCTCTCTGAAGCATCTGGCACTGGCCACTGTCAGAATACAGGATACTGAACTAGAAGGACTATTGGTCTGACTCAGTATGGCTGTTCTTATGTAAGACTTTGTTATTTTTGAAGTTATAGAGCTTCAAGGATTTATAAATAGTGAAAATTAAATTGCCATTGACAAAATGAGTCCATTTCATGCGATAGTATCCTTGGTTGTTTTTATTCTCTGTTCACTGACTTGCTAACTGGCAAAATTCAGCCATTTTCAGTGCTGTCTGTGCCAACAAGGCGAATTATGAGCATCGAGTGTGTGCTTATTAGCTTAATATAAAGAGTTACATGAAATGATAGAATTAAACTACACAAGTTAAATAAATTAACAAGGATCCACTCTGTAATGCATGCCCTGTATAAATGAGATTAAGTTTTCTGATTTCTTGGAATCTGATCCAACTCCCATTGGAGTCAGTGGAAAGACTCCCATTAATTACTAATCAGCAGTAGTGGGATCAGACCCTTACATGCTTCAGTCATTCAGGGTGGGTCTGTTATGGTTTCTGTACACAAAGGGCAAGAGGTGCTTTTCCAGCCTAGGTGACATGTATTACAGATTAAGGAAAACAACAAAGGAAGAATAAATGTAGTGTCCATGACAGTGTATGTCTTCAAATTCCTCTACCACTAGCAGGCAGACTTCTTACCTTTAAAGGCACAGTCCTAAGCAAACATCCATAGCTGATTACCACAGAGTATCTTCGGAATCAGGGTTATTTAGCTAGTTCCTCCTGACACTTAGTACGCAGTTAAGTGTTCAGTGCAGATTCGAACCCGGCGCCAGGACTGAGTACTGTGGCTTTGTACCGTACATCATCCAAAGAAATTGCCTTTTTAAATTTCAGTTAGAACATTAGGTCAATCAGATAAAGCCACATTGTGAGAATTTCCTCTTTATGGCGCTCGCCTCTCCAATTATCTATAATGAACTTCCTAACAGAGCCGCAAACCTTTTTATATGCAAACGAGTCCTTTATTGGGGCTGCCGCAACTGCCGCTTGTTAATGAACTTGAAACAAGTGTTATCAGAAAGGTTACGGTGCTTGTGGGGAGCGGTTGGTGGTGGGGGAGACAAGGATAAAGGGAAACAAGAAACCCAGTCTTTGGGGCTTGGAGTGCCTCCCAGGTTATATCTTCCCCCCCTCAGTCTCCCTCCTGGTTCTTAGGCCTTTATATTTGATGTATGTCAAGAGAATCCCCCACCCAGATGGTAGATGGGGTTTGCCCACCTTTTTACCCCAAGGATTTGCTGTGTAAATGTGTCCCCACTTGCGACCCTGTAGCTGAGGCAGAAGACATCACTGGGGTGGGTTTCTGGGTGGTGCGGGAGCAGGGGGTGATCTGGGGATGTGTTCTATGAGAAGCTTAACCACAGGTGACCCTGCCAGGAGTGTCTAATCCCTACTGAGACAGGGAGAAAACCGGGGCTTTCAGTCGCCTTTGGAAGCAGGCACCCTGTGCAATGAAAGCCAAGCCGCATAGCTAGCAATCAAATTGGAAGTGAAGCAGAGCGCACCTGGTGCCTAGTTCCTAGCCCCCTTACAGAATTTAAACTCGGACACCGTGTTCACTGATGAGATCACTGAGTGGGCGTCTGCTTTCGAGCAAACCTGGGGCCCGCTGGGAGAATTTACATTGAGACCATGAGAACTGTGCAAGGCCGAATGATTCTCACCAGAAACGTGGTTGGCCCTGGTGGATTCTGATGGCATTTCACTTTGAGATTTGTAGTGACTGAGAGATGCATGTGTGTGGTGAGAGATGCATGTATGTAGTGAACTGAGAGATGAATGTATGTAGTGAACCCCACGCAGATCTAAATGAACAGATGTCTTCATCCCCGAGTCTCTGCAAAACTGAGCCAAGACTGGGGCCCACTCGCTCTGGGAGCCTCCCCGTTTCCATGCCACCTGCCCTGACAACTGTTAATCTCTATAACCCTGGGCTGGACTGTGCCTCACTCCCACTGAGTAGCAGTTTAACCCTTGGGCCTGGCCTGAGGTGAGGTGCTACTTAATGGGAGTAAGAGTATCAGAATCCAGCCCTCTGTGTGCAGGCTAAGGGGGCGAAAATTGAACTGTCCTCAGAACCCTCTGCTCTTCTACTTCACCTGTCAGCTGGCTCGCCTCATAGACACGACAGCGACTTTTTGTTCTGTGTTTGTACAGCACCTAGCGCCATGGGTTCCGGCCGATGACTGGAGCTCCTAGGCGCAACAGCAATATTATTAATAATAATAATCCCCTTGCAACTGCAATGGCCCCCGAGCCAGTATGCCAACGGGGCAGCACCACATTGCTAGTTCTGGTCACACTCTGTCTCCCCAGACCATGCTCCGTGCTTTGGCAGCTCCAGTGATGGTGGCGTGGAGATGGAATACTGAGAAAATCCTCCTTCGGTTTTCAAAGGCAACAGTAGAACTCCTTAGTGCTGCCAGGGTGGCCTGGAGATCCTGAAGGTGGCAGGGCAGCAACGTGGCCTTTTGTTCAAGGCTGGGCTGGCTGCATTCCTGTCAGGGATGCCTAGGGGAGGCCCTCCCAGCCCTGCCCCAGTGCTAAGTGCATTCACGCCCATATGGAACTCAGCTGTGGCAAAGCCTCAGTGAAGGCAGAGTGGCTGTTCCCTCACGGAGAATCCATTACTCTTCACCGTGCCATTGCTTTCCCGGGATGGATTCACCCCTGTATCCCCGGGGGCAATGCCGCAAAGAGGAGGGGCCATGCCTGGGGGGAGAGGGCAGGTTCTGCCAGGGGCAGGCAACTTCAGAGCCAGGCTGTGGTTCAGTAGGAGCTCCTCTGAGGCAGGCCGCTCCCCCGGATGGTCACATCCAGCCTCTCCTCTGCTGTGCTGGCCACCTTGGGAGTCCCTGGCAGATATGTATCACTTCATCTCTTGGCAGCAGCTTTTCTAGGGCTCTTAGTGACATAGTGTAGCTATGGGTGCATACAGGTGGCACTACTGGGATAGATCAATGGACTGTCTGGTCCAGTGTCCCCACTCAGACAATGGCCAGTTGCAGATGCTTCAGGGGCAGGAGTGAACTGCCCCCCTGCCTTAATGCATCTTACTTATCCCACGTGATGTGTGTGGCTGGGATATCTTCCCAACCCTGGTAGAGACTCAGCTCACACTCTGCAGTGTGATCATTGCTGCCTCTTATCATTCTGTTCCTAGCTGGTAGAAGTGCAGATGTCACATGTCAAATCCATTTCTCCATCTTCCTTAGCGATTTGCCTCCGTAAGATACTCCCAGCACCTGCAGGAACAAGTTCCCAGACACTCTCAAGCCATAAATCCCGCTCTCAAGCCTTCCAGTTTCCTCCCCACTCCTACATCAGTCATTCTCCTCAACCTCCCCTCCTGCACCCTTACATGCAACCTACACCATAACCTAGGGACATCCATGCCTCAACTGCATTTGCCCATATAGATTGTAACTGTCTAAAGAGTATTCTCTGGTCCTTTTTGTGTGAACAAGCCAGACAACATGGAACGGATTGCACGGTGTGCTTGATGTAACAGACTCAGCCCTATGGCGCTCTGACCCTGGCAGAGGGGCAGGTGGTGTGAAGGATTGGGGGCAGTGCAGTGAGAGATCCCTGAGGATATTCTCTCAGGCCTCCTCTGCGTACAGAAGTTATTTTAACTAAAAGTGTGACTTTGAACAGATGTAGATAACTGGTCTAACTTTGTATGGGGAGACTCCGCATGAGTGTTAAACCTGACTTACCTTGGTGCAGCTAGTGATGCTAAGGTTTACACTCAGGTAAAGTGCCCACATGCAGAGTTGCGCTGGGTTAGCTAAATCGGTTTAACGGCACACCCTTAATTCCTTGTGCGTGTGTGTGTAAAGCGGGTCTTGTGCTCACAGAGCCCCTTTGATCCAAATTGTCTTCGCAATGTCCCCAAAGGATCTACAAGGCTTATATTCCTTCCCTCTCTGAAAGACAGGGGCAGCCTATCTGTTGGGGGCTGCTCTACTTGGCTAGCTCAGGACAGAGCCTCCTCGATGGGCCGGAGTCATCAGATTCCCTTCCAAAGCTGATCTTTCCCAATGCTTCAGGATATTTGGATCCAGGGTTTGGATTCATCCATTAGTCATCCCTCCCCTTGTGGTAGGTGAAGCCTGAACCCCGATCTCAACCCCTCCCTCCCCCAAACTTTAAGGCACTTGTGTTTTGTGGCACGATCTCATGTCTGGCTGGAACCAGCTTTTCTACCGAGTGTTCACTCATTGCCTGGTGAGGGTGGCTGGTGCTTTGTGCCTACACTCAGCCTCTTTCTCTTTCAGTGCCCTGGCGGTGGAGCTGGGCTGAGTCCCAGCGGAGAGGGATGCTTTCTAGAAACTTCCTACCAGCTGATTAAGGCCCAGGCACTGAGGAGTTCCATGGGGAGCTTCTTCCAGGCCACATAGGCCAAGCCTGCAGCGTGTGTGTGCGAGGGGGTATTGGGAGGGATGCTCTATCCAGAGCACAGAGGGACTCAGTCTGGGACGTGGAACTCCTACTAACTGGCTTGGCATGTTTTCTCCTCTCCCCTCAGGACTGTCCTCAGTTGCTCCAGGCAGACAAGATCCTGGTGCCGGTGGAAGTGATCAAGCCAATCACCCTGAAAGCCAAGAACCTGCCACAGCCGCAGTCGGGGCAGCGGGGCTATGAGTGTATCCTGAATATCCAGGGCAACGAGCAGCGGGTCCCCGCCCTGAGGTTTAACAGCTCCAGCGTGCAGTGCCAGAACACCTCGGTGAGGGATTCCTGCGGGCAGGCCCTTGGCAGGGCGGGGGTGGGGTGAGGGGAAAAAGCCCCGCAGTATTGGCCTTGTGAGAACCCTGAAGGAAAGTGACACATTCCTCATTTCCATCCTGGGTTTACTGAAGGGAACAAGCTGACCCCAGTTCAGCCCCACATGTACAATGGCAGATGGGCCTCTTGCTGACACCACAGTGCGCCCCTCGCCCTCATTCCCAGGAGTGGGAGCCGCGCGTCATGGCTCCCTTGGCCTCGTTGGAGATCCTGGGCACGTGACGGGAGTGCTGGCTAACACCGTGGAGGAAGTTGCTCAGGCTGCCCTCACACAACTGCTATTGCACGTTGACTTGGGGCTGAAGCCCCTCTGCCAGTCCAGCGCTGGGCTCCCCACACAGCCCCACCGATGCCCCTCAGTCCAGTCATTAGGACCTTAGCCTAAGACCTGGGTCCAGTTCTCTGTTTGGCCACTGGCTTCCTCTGTGGCCCCAGGGCAAGTCACTTAGGCCCAGATTCCCAAAGGTCGTTAGACTCCTGTTGCCCATTGATTTCAGTGGCCCTTGACTACCTTTGTGAAGCCCACCCTCTCTGCTTCAGTTTCCCCTCTGTAACGGGGGCTAATAGCACTTCCCTGCTCCCCTGCGGGGGGTCCATTACAGTTTGTGAGGTGCTTGGAGAGCTGTTGATGAAAAGGGCTACATCAAAGCTAGGTTTTATTACTACGTCCGCTGCTTTGAGAGTCCTCGGGTGTCACACACGGCCCATTCCAGCACTTCGATCCTGTCCTTCGACTCCCCTTGGCATTCCAGTGCTGGGTTCTGCACACTTCTCTGCCAATGCACTTCAGTCCTGATTTGCAGAGCCCCTTGCTGTAGCAAAGCTGGGGTGCCGTCCACTGCTCGGTCGGGGCTCTTCAGCTCCCATGCATCTGCCCCTGTGGTTCTAGTCCTAACCTACCACTTCTCCCAGCCCCTCCCATTTCACCATCATGCCAAGTTATTACCCTCGTGTTATAATCCAGAGCACTCCTAAAGTATCTTCTATCCAGTGATCTCAAAGAGCTTTACTGATATTAGTTAATTGAGCCTCACAACCCCCTATCAGGGAGGGATCATCATCTTCAGTTTGCAAATTGGGAAACTGAGGCACAGACAGTTGACGGGCCTTGCCCAAGGTCACCTATCAGATGAATGGCAGTGCCAAGACTTGAACTCAGTCCTAACTCCTAGTCCCCTGCTCTCCACTAGTCATGAGCATCCTGACATGCTAAGTTTGTGCTGCAGGAGAATCCAAAGAGATGAAACTTTTGTTCAGAGGGGCCATAACTTGGAATCCAAAGCAGCAGCTGTAAAGGGAGCATATTTCACACAGTAATGGGAAGACTCAAAGTAACACAGCCAGTACCACCATGATGGGGCCAAATGAGAACCCAGATAGACAGACTGACAAAAACAGGGAACGTTAAAGGGCCCAGAGCAAGAAGTGATGTGGAATGGTTAGATCACAACTTCACCCTGCCAGTGACTCACTGGGTAACTTTGGGCAGATCACTTTGCCTCTGTGTGCTAAATGTCCTCCCAGTGTGACCCAGGATTACTAACTCTGCCCTGCCTCACAGGATGGATGTGAGGATCTTAGGAGGCAAACCCATCTTAGGGGCCGAAGGTGGTTTCTTACTGGAGCTGGTTTTCTAGCCATCTGTGTGAGTGTGGAAGGGGTCTTTCAAAGCAGGAGGTTGCCTAGGCAGGGTGATTTCATGTACAGATGTTGCTGTATTCTTATTATGATTATTTATTTATTGTTATATGATGGTTTATTATTCAAAGGCCTAATTACAGGCATCAGCCACTTCACCCCAGCTCCAGCGCTCAAACTCAGACAATGCCTGTTAATACCCCACACTACATATTCCTTTGCATTAAACAACATGTTGAAGGTTATAGGCCATTAACCACATTTTATGATCGGTTACAAATGCTCATTTCCCCATCAAAGCCTCTGTCTGTCCGCCTGCTTCCATTACTGGGGAGCGCTTGAGTTCAGGATTTAGCAGAAATTTGTGGTTTGAAAAATGAAGAGCTCATTAAGCACCTTCCATTTCCTTTCATGTGAGTGAAAGCCGGAAGTTAAGAGGAATATTATAGGGATCTGTTGAGGTCTTTATAGCTGGCCATAAAGTTGTAGTGGAGAGAGAAAGCAGCCAGCCAGTCTACGCCGTGAATTGCCAGGGACACTATGAGATGGTTCAGTATCAGTCTGGATATAGAGAGACTGAATCTGGTGCTGGATTGGCAGCCCCGGAGACGATGGTCGGGATTTTGAAATGTGCCCAGTGACTTAGAGTGTCTCCATTTTAGGGAGCCCTAGCTCGAGATGCCTTACATGGGCGGGAGAGCAACAGGGCAAGCTTCCCCCACATGCTCCCTTCAGTGTGTCTACAGCGACCCCTCTCCAGGTGAAAATGACATTCCATCCTCATGGCCCTGGCAGGCCTTGGCTTCCTTGCTGGGACTGCCACTACTAGGGTCCCCCTGTGTGTCCCTTGTGCTGATGGATTTCCTTACGTGGCCATCAGTCCCTAGGAACTGAGCTCTTCAGGGCAACGAATGGATCTGCCTGTGTTAGTGCTGCCAGATTCTCCATTCCAGCCAAGCTGATCTCAATGCAGGAGCAAAGGAGGTGGTTTTAGTCCACTCTTGTGCCTCACAGATTCTGTTGCCTTCTGGGAACCAGCATGTTCCAAGGCATAAGCTAGAGCAGCCCCAGGGATTGACCTAACCTGCACCGTGCTACAACAGTCCCTCTACAGCCTGTTGCAGCAGTCCAGAACAGCCCAGGTATGGCATGCTTTACCCAAACCCCTTCTTTCCCCCAAATAAGCCCTGTCTTTACCCAGCCCCACTAGCTCTTCGACACACAAAAAAGAAACGCTAGGCCCAATTTCTGATCTCAGTTATGCTGGTGTAAATTGGGAGTAACTCTCTTGAAGTCGTGGGAGCGGCTTAGGATTTACACTGGAGTAGCTGAGATCAAAATTGGGCCCTTACTGTGCTGGCCTTGTGGAGTTACTCGGGATTTACACTGAGGTGGCTGAGATCAGAATCAGGCCCTCTCGTTTTAAATAGAGAAGTTTTTCCAAATAGTTCTAACTTCAATGAAGAAATGTCCTGAGGCCGCAGGGAGGGGATCAGCCTCTCTGAGCGGCTGTCTGTGATGCCGTTCACACCTCTGGCACTGGAATGCCGAGTCCAGCTCTCTCTTGTTTTCTGGCCTTCGTGGCAATATTTCATTTAATAACTGCAACAAGTCATGCCAGGCAGTGCCTTTCGGAGCAATTATTGCTCTTGCCAGCTGGTTTGATCCTCTCCGCCTGGGCCTCGTGCTCCATCACATCACCCAAGGCATGCAATTATCACCCCGACAGACCCTGCCTGCCATTACGTATTGCACTCCTTATTCGGTGTGCTGCAGCCTGGCCGGCCTAAGGGTGAGGCGATGAAAGGAAAGCAAGGCGCGTTTAGGAGGAGTGTTGAAAAAAAACAATCAGGAAGAATGGCTGTAATGGTGAGATCTGTTAGCGCGCAGAACAGTCTCCCCTGTGGGAAGCCGTGGGAGCCCTGCCGCTTGCAGTCATTCAAAGCTAGATTGGCCAAAGCTCTCAGCAAGCATCATTCACAGGCAGCTGGGTGAGAGATGGACTGAGGACCAGAAAGGTCTTTGTCATCACTAACACCTATGATCTATGTACACACGCCCACTCCATGTGATCTTCCGCCCCTTGCTGGCCCCAGCACTCACAAGCCACATGGACTGATCCTTGCAGTAAATTCCCTGCCAGTGCTGCATCTGATTCCTCATCGTACCCCTGCACACGCAAGCCTCAGCGCTGTGTGCTTGAGACCTCTGTGTAGCTCCGCACTGGGGGAAGATGACCTGCCTTAATGGGAACTTATTGCCCTTGAGTTTAATGAGCTCAGGCGTGTTTGACTAGGTGGCACAGATTGAGAGAATGGGAGATGTGATCCTGTTAGTAGGAGACTTAGAACTGCTCTATGTGCAAATCAAAGATGGGCAGGGGATTGGGCACTCACACATATCCTAATTCAGAATTAATAATTATTATTTGTGTGTATTAAAGTAGCACCTAGATGGCCCAGTGAAGATCAGGACCCCGCTGTGCTAGATGCTGGGATCTACATAGACCAGACAGACCAAGGTGGGAGAACAGAAGAGTTACTATCCTGATTTAAGGGTAGGGAACCGAGACAGAGATGGGCTAAATGAGTTTCTCAAGGTCACACAGGTCATCTGTGGCAGAACCAGACACAGGTTTCTTCAATCTCAGCCCAGAGCCTTCGCCACAAGACCACCCTCCCTCTTTCTTGATGTACTCAGGGGACACAAGAGCAAGTACTAAAATCACAATACAGTGAAGCCTCCCTGGGGATGTAGCCTGCTCTCTGTGGTGGCCAAGCCTTGGGTGGCAAGGGGATGAAACACTTTGTTCCTCATGGCATTGCCCTGAGTATGCTGGTGTGAGGCTGGCCACAGATGAGATTTGTCCCTGTGATCTTGATCTTTGACCTTTCTCCATGCAAGCTGGGAGTTTGGTTCTCTAACTGCACGTGCCTGGCTCTATGGAAATATGCAGTCTCGTAGGTCTGCTAGACCAATGTTGGGTTTTTAATTAAGGATACTGGTAATAAAATCCCTGCAGAATCTGTCGAGGTTTCATAGCTCCAGGCTCAGTCTAGGTTGACACAGGAATGTATAAAGCAGTCGCGGAAAACAGATGTTAAATCAAGATGGGTAACATATGGACCCTGTTAAAGATCCATTTGTGCCCCATTTCCCCCCATATACAACCCCTCCCCATTGCATCTCATGAAACTGTCATAATGCCACTATATAAATCCATGATATGCCCACCCCTTGAATACTGCATGGAGCTCTGCTTACCCACCTCAAAAAAAGACGTATTAGAACTGGGAAAGACAAAGAAGAGCAACAAAAATAATGAAGGGTATGGAACAGCTTCCATTTGAGAAGAGATTAAAAAGACTGGGACTATTCACCTTAGAAAAGAGACAATGAAGGCGGGCTAGGATAGAGGTCCTTAAAATCATGACTGGTGTGGAGAACGTGAACAAGAAAGTGTAATTTATCCCTTCACAGAACCAGGAGTCACCCAATGAAATTGTTAAGCAACAGGTTTAAAACAAACAAAAGGAAGTACTTCTTCACTCAACACACAATCAACCTGCATTGCCGGGGATGTTGTAAAGGCTAAATGTATAAGTGGGTTCAAAAAAGAATAAGAGAAGTTCATGGAGGACAGGTCCATCAATGGCTATTAGACAAGATGGTCAGGGACACAATCCCATCCCCTGAGTGTCCCTAAACCTCTGACTACCAGAAGCTGGGGCTGAGTGGCAGGGCTGGATCACTTGATAAATTGCTCTGTTCTGTTCATTCTCTCTGAAGCACCTGGCATTGGCCACTGTCGGAAGACAGGATACTGGGCTAGATGGACCATTGGTCTGACCCAATATGGCCGTTCTTATCTTCTGCATTTGGTGAACTCCATAACAACTTTGGTTTGTGGCACACTCTTTCCGAGCTGCAAATACTGGAGTGGTTTTTCTGATTGCATTTCAGTGACAGAGGCAGTAGGGGCTAGTGAATGATGTCTGGGGCTAGGAGGCAGGAACACCTGATTGTCATCCCATCTCTGCCACTGCTTGTGCATGTAACCTTGGGCAAGTCTCTTCACTTTGGTTTCCCCATTTGGAAAATGAGAGGGGCTTTGTGGATTAAACGGTTAATGTTTGTAAAGTTCTGTTATGTAGCGACAGACTTGATTTTACTGTTCTACTCCCGGCCTCTCTCTAGACACAGCAATAATCAGAGAGTTTGACCATCCTTGTATCAAACAGCCATTCTGCTTAGCATGCTTTGTGGCTTAAGGATTTAAGCATGTAGATGAACTGTGGCCAAAAGCTGTTTGGTATATGTCACAGGAGTGCTCTCTATCTGTGTATATGTTAATAGACTATAAAGAGCCAGTAGTTGGTACTCAAGAATATATATTGTGACGGAGTCAGACCAGAAGGATATAGGAGAGTGCTGGAAGGCAGGTATATTAGTCTCAGGATGTGCAGGTCCCTGTTCCCTGGATAGCCAAACAAAGGCTACTCCAGGCCAATCAAGACACCTGGGGCCAATTAAGAACCTTCTAGAAAGGAGTAGAAGCAGCTAGCCTAATTGGGACACCTGAAGCCAATCAGGGCCTGGCTGAAACCAGATAAAAACCTCCCAGTTAGTCAGGTGGGCTGTGGGTGTCAGGAGCTGTGGAAGGAAGTTGTGCTGTTGGTGAGACTGAGTGTAGGACAACATATCATACTGAAGGAAGGAAGCCCTGAGGTAAGGGTGAAGTGGAGTTTGAAGAAGCAGGGACTGCTGTGGGGAAGTAGCCCAGGGAATTGTATTGTGTTTTGTGCCTAAAAGGTCAGCCATCTTAGCTGATGCTATTAGGGTCCCTGGGCTGTAGTCCGGAGTAGAGGGTGGGTCTGGGCTCCCCGCTTTCTGTCTCCCCTAATTAGTTACTGAGAAAGGGAGGTCACTCTGGGGCATAGATGAGTTTCTGAGGCCCCTAAATCTGCCAGGAAGCGCAGGACCCATCAATACAGACTTGGAACTTTGTCACAATATATATATAGTTTCTGGAGTTTGTAGGACCGATTAAACTTCTTATGCTCTGCAAATGGCTTCCTCTGGCAGCCCTTCCTCAGCTCATGAACACGGAGCTACATTTGTGAAAGGGCAGCCTCTCTTTTGCAGGTGCAATTTGAGCCTCTACAATTTGTGCTTGTTGCTTTGCACCCACATTCGATCTGTGGTTGTGACTCCGGGTTTTAGAGACGGAAGGGCTAAGGTTTGCAACCACTGCTCATTTTGCCAGCCATCAGTTACCGATAGTGACTTTACAGGGGCAACTTGCCACTGGCAAAGGGAAGGTTAACAGACTCGGGGATCTGTGAGCGTGCTCCAGAGCCTGCCACTGAGAATGCTCTGAATATACCAATCCAGTGTCTGCTAGCTGAACTGCACCATCAGGCTCATGCAAAACAGGGTTCAAGTGGGACATAAGTGATGCCTGGGCCTAATGCTGAGCCTGTGTGTGTGAAGGAAGAGCTGGTTTCTCAGAGAGCCAGAGCCAAATGGTTGTCGATGAGAGGCAGTGCTTAGAATGCACCTGGAAATTAACTGGAAAGCTGTGCAGATGTGCATGGTTGTAACATGTTCCCTGAGTTTAGCAGAGCCAAGCAGGCAGGCAGTAGCACTGTGCGCCCGTGGCATCCTCTGAGTGGCCTGGCCGTGCTGCTGTCTGGAGGCGAGAGAGGCAGGGAAAATGGCTGGGAGCGCTGAATGTGCTCACTCTGATTCTGTTAGGCACTGACCTGCAGATAATACAACCCCTTGGCAATGGCCCACCAGATTGCTTCCAACAAACTTCTGGGCCTACGAAGGGCCTTCTTCAGGTGTTCTCTGTTTAGCAGAGGACAGGCTCCATGGGCCCTTTGGGGTCAGTTCTGTTCCATGTGTGCAGCAGCATGCATGGTTATCAATGGGAGTCATCTGTGCATAGCAAAGGAAGGATAGACCCTGTGTAGTACCCTGGGGAAAGCCGCACTAAGCAGTGTACAGACACAAACCCTAATGCTCTGAGTTTTCCTAACCACAGGAACCTTGTCTCTCCACCACAGATCCCAGAGACTGAACAGCCCTTCTCTCTACCCTCCAGCATACTCGAGGCATGTTCTTAGGGCCAATGAAAGGACTCCCAGGGAATCCAGTGAGCTTTGGACTGGGGCCTCGATGAGCTTGTGACTACTAGTCACCCCAGGAAAGCAGGACTGAGGGTGTTGTGGGTTTTGTTTTTCTCTGTTAATTGCTTTGTCCGAAAAGGCATCTGCCCCCTTGAGAACAGACTCCAAACACAGGATGGTGACAGTAAGATTAGCAACCTTGGGCTCAGCTCCTCAGCTGGGGCTGACTGGCAGAGTCGAAGGAGTTTTGCCAAGAGAGATCCCACTGTTTATCCCTACGGAGCCGATTCCAGTCGCAGATCAACTCTGAGGAGTTAACAAGTTAAAAATGCTGCCCAGCCCACAACTTCCAGTGCTGCAAACAGCCTAAAATCTAAAAAGCCAGCTGGGTTCTTGCTGCTGGCCCTGACATCCTTAGTGGATGAAAGGCTCCAGGTGAGGCAGGATGGGATCAAGCTGGTTGTTCCCTATTGTCCTGGCTCTGCTGTGCTAACTCCCGGCACACACAGGGAGATGATCTGTTGAGGCAGAAGGTGCACGTTGTTAGTCACTCAAGTGACTCTACCTGCGTTTAGAAGTGGTCCCCTGGTGCTATACGGCCCAGGAAGGCTTCTGGTCATTCATAGTGACTGGCCTTGACAGAGGTGTGCGTTCCACACTGGAGCTGCAGCAGCTGGCGAAGCTCCAGCTGGCAGCTCGTTGACATGAAGGAGCAACAGAGGACAGTTCTGCCTCCCTAGAACCATCCTGTGCAATGAACAATGCGCTTTCAGCCTTCGCGGCTTGAGGAAGAGGCCTCCCCACCCTCCGACCGGCTTTCATTAGTCTGGTGTGAGTCCTTTTCTGTCCTCAGGCAATTGTGTCTGCAAAGGCAGCTTCAGTCAGAGCAGCAGGCTCAGGAGTTAGTCAGAAAAAATTGACACATTTCACTGTCTCGGAAAGATGAAGGCTCCTTTTGGAAGCTGACCGGACACCTCCCTGCCCAGCGATGAGGGCAGACAGCATTGATTCAGGCAGAGCGGGGGGTCTGCAGACTAAAGACATGCCATGGGAAGGAGCCAGTTCACCTGGGGAGATGATACATTCATTGGCTTTCCCTGTGATCTTTTCTGATAGGAATCCCATCGTGCCGTCTCCCACGGCTTTCTTGACTTTAACTCATTCCTACAATGGCGCGAAGAGGCAGGGAAGTATCTTTATCACCATCTCACAGGTGGGGAAATTTGAGACCCAGAGACCCAACGTGACTTGCCCAAGACCCCACTGCGAGTCAGTAGCAGAGCCAGGATCGGAAGAACCCAGGTCTCTTGGATCCCACCTGTTTGTGTTAACCACTAGGCTGTTTTAGCACTTAGGGGTGTCCTCTGCCGTTTAATCCATCGGTTCAGTTTGTGGTGATGGGGGCTTTAAAAGGTATTGGAGAGTGCTCCAGAGTTCAGATCCTTATCAAAAGCTCTTGGGTCCCTCAAAGTGGGCTGGCGGGAGAGAAGCGTAATATATTCGGCTGAGCAGATACTCTCTGCTTTGCCAGTGTGGTCTAGTGGTTAGAGCACAGACCTTAGCACCAGGACTTCTGAGTTCTCTTCTCAGCTCCTACTTAGTTACTGTGTGACCCTGGGCAAATCACTTGACTGCTCCATGCCTCAGTTTCCCCTGTACAATGGGGATGTTAGCAGCTGCCTATCCAACAAGGTGTCGCCTGCTTTAATTATCTGGTGCTTGTAAAGTGCTTTGAGATCTTCAGATGGCAGAAGTGCAGAGACTCCTCTCCTCAGTTTCCCTGTCCAGCAGTCCTGTCACTCAGGCGGTTCTGGCCTGGCTGTGGTGAAAGGATGCGCTGTGGAAAATCAATGTTTTGCAGGGAGGCTGTGTTGCATTAGCCCACCGTTTATTCCAAGTGACATGGAGAAGTGTCATAAAAATGCTAATACGGAGTAGATTGGCGGGTGCCGCTGTAGAGTACAGGGTACTGCTATCCTGGGAGCGCTCTTTACCGCCATGGTAACCACACAGCTCTTACCCATAAATACTTTGCAACTAAATCGTAATCACAGGTTCCTGCAGATTACAGGCTAATTGCGTTTAGCTTGCTCAGAAAGAAATTACCATGTAACTAGCACTAACTCTGCTGTAATGGGCAGAAATCATCATCCCTTTTACCCTGCAATTACACGACATGTCGTAGTCCTGGGTGAACCCAGGTGCAAAGCCTTGGCTTCCTCACAGCCCTTTGGTATGGAAATCAGGCTGGGAATCTCATGTGAGGGAGCGATCTTGTGGGGTCTCCACACCTTTCCCATGCTGCAGACTAGGCCAGAAATGCCCCGGGCCAAATCCTGGGGCCTTACTAACTTTATGTTCAGTCCGTACCTAGACAAACTCCCGTTGATCTGAAGTGGGAGATTGGCCCACGTGTGGACCGAGCAAAACCAGAATAAGCGCCCCAGGATCCGTCTCCATGGAAACCACCGTTCTTTGTGGCTTGTCAGCAGTTCTGCTTCCTGTCTCACAGGAAGTGCAAGAAGCAGCATCAAATAACGGGTTGTGGGGAGAAAGGAGCAAACGTGACTCAAACCTCAGGGAAGGTTCCCAGTTGAGTTTGGCGTGAAAGTTCAGATCAAATTTTAATCCCTTTTCTCATCCCTGAAAGTAGCTTGTTATCCTCTTAAGAGTAGGCTCTGGAACCATCATAGTCATGGAAGCTGCTGCTCAGCCCAGTTTGACCAGTGGGTTCTGCTTCACAGGCCTCCATCAAAAGCAGCAAACGTGATAACTAACTACCTGCCAGGATGGGAAGGCACCGCACCAGGCTAGTCCTCAACAGTGCAAATGACAAAGACCCAAGGGGGGTGGCCAAGGGACCAGCACAACAGAAATTCAAGAACAGCCACAAGTAATCAATGGGCGTTAGGCACCTAGATATGTGAGGATCTGGGCTATGTGCCTTCGGCTGTAATCTTAGTTTTCAGCAGCTAATTAGAAGCGGGTCCATGGGATGGGATCTCTAGAGTCATCAGCGCCCTGATACGCCTCTGCCTAGAAAAACCTATTCAGGCCTGGGCACCACAACACTTAGCCCTTTAGGGCCTAGGAAGGCTAGGAAGAGACAATAACCAATCAGGAGCCAGCAGGCCAGTTACATGGGCTTGCCTGCTCTTTCCCAGGGGAGTGCGTGGCAGAGCTGGGTCAGGAGTGGATCTCCTTACACCTATCCCAGAGCCCTGGGTAGGAGCAGGGCTTTGTTTAAGCCCTGCAGCCAAGCTGGTACTTTGGGTTTGCTCCCAAGTTTCAAGGCACCCCTGCCAAAGTTTGAGTTTAACTTTAATTAACAAATAAAGAACTGACATCATGCTCTCTGCATGAATTGCCTGGCTCCGGGTGGGCTGCTGCAGTCTGATGATGAGAGAGGAGCGCTGTGGGGAAGTATAGGGTGCCGTGCACCGTGCCCTTGGTGACTCAGTCACTAGTGGTTTTCCTTCTAAATAAACAGGGCGGTAGTCACACAGCCTGTGTGGTCAAGGGGCGTTGAGGTGTCGTCTTTTAAAGGAGATAGGAAACCCATATTTTCACCACTTGGGTCCGTTAAAAATATTATGAGCCTTGTCTCAGGAGTAGGGATGTTAGCCTTGGTGGCCTAGCAGAATTCCAGTCCTGGTAACTGTAGTCTGCCTAAAATCCCCCTTCCAGTGTCAACTCAGTATAGCATTCTTCCCATCCTATCCTGGTCTGCTGTGTAGTGTTGCTTTGCACTGTTAAACAGCTGCCACCTTCCACCCCAGAGGTAGCTGCATTTTGCACCCAGTTTGTAAAACATTTTCTGTCTCTTTGAGGTGGAAGATGCCATGCAAACGTAAGATGCCAGTGATGTGGCACAGTGAGCCGTTCCATAAAATACAGTAAAACGAGTGTTTGGTTGTTGGCTGGTTTTTCTGATCGGCCTATAATTGTCTGAATCTCTTCTAATGATTGTGATGCTGTAAGGGAATAAATCTTCTCTAGCTGATATACGGGTAATTGCTGTGGGATTATGCTGACTTCAGCACCAAGCCCCAAGCAGATGCGCCTCAGAGATACACCCAATGCCTCAGAGATACACCCAGTGCCTTAGAGATACATCCAACTCTGCAG